>MTQE01002560.1:11241969-11268329 GCA_014337955.1 Aspidoscelis marmoratus | reverse complement strand
CACAGCTCTCTTCTGAGCTCACAGCCCCACCCACCTCACAGGGTGTTCTGATGTGGGGAGAATAGAAAACTTTGTCAGCCACTTTGAGTCCCTTGAATGGGTGAGAAAAGCAGGGTAGAAAAGCCAACTCTTCTTCTTCTTCTTTCTGACTTATTCAAAATTCTCTCTCCCTGTATGCTTATGCACTTCTCTGCAAGTGTTTGAACAAACATTGTACTAAATCCTTATGCCAGTAATCTATTAGTATGTTATGATATATGTCTGTTCTTTGGCACAGGTATATACAGCACATTGATCTTTCTCCAATGTCTCAACTACATTATTTTGTTCCATATTTGATGGCATATTACTGTTGAAATTTTTGTCTGCTGCTTCTTCCACAGCTGTAAACACTTCAAATGGCAATCCATGTGCACTTGGTCTGATGGCTGATCTAATCCCTATTGAACCTCACTTTATAATGGGCCAGTTCCGGAATATATCTACAGTCCCATTTGTATACAGCTTCATAGTCTTTCCATCTTTCTTTTTTCTTATTTTCCACTATCAGTTCTCTTCTGTGCTTTTTCTTGAATATTCTTCTACCATCTGTAAATTCTCCTGTGCCTTCTCTGATGTTCTTTAAAAGGTCTCTCTTTTTTCTCCCTTTTCTTATTATATTCCTCTATCTTCTGTCATACCTGCCTGAGATACTTTTCCTTGTCATTTCTTGCTAAATACTGGAAGTCTTTGTTCAGTCACCAAGAGTTCTACTTGTTCCCCAAGTTTTACACTTTTTCTCTAGCAATCATGACAACTTCTTCTGAAAACTTTTTTGTTTGCTTGCTTGTTTGTTTGACTGATTTTTTATTATTATTATTATTTTGATTCTGGGAATATTTTCCTTTGCTTCAGTTTTCACAATGTGTCCTGTCCTTGTCCATTGCTCCTCAGGTTCCTTTTCACATAAACTAAATGTACTGAAATGTACTACTTCTCACTGGCACACTTGACCTGACTAATTTTCTAAGTTTAACACTTATTTTGATAGCAATAATTCATTGCCTGTTTCACAGTCTGAACCTTGAACTGTCTTGGCTTATTAAACTGCATTTTTTCATACTCTGTTGTCTAGTATGTAGCCTATGGCTGCACCCAGAGAGGGTTTAAAATGGGTGATTATGACATGACTAATTTGGGATTGTGGCACATATCTGTGGGAACCCCAACATAGCCCCACTATATACAGGTAAAACCATGCTTTTTCCTATTCTGGGAAAACCCAACACTCAACATAGCTTTTCCCAGAGTAGCACAGAGATCTACCTGTCTGGAGCTTGGCAGTGGGTTCCCTGCTGAATAGGAATCTGCACAGATATTCATAACATTCAAAATTTGTACAAATTTGGACATTCATATTCAAATTGAATGTTGGCACGTTTGAAGATTGACATTCGAATTTGAATTGAATGTTTCAATACATTTGTATGAAGCTTCGTATGGGATTCATATAGGATTAATATGGGTTTTGTATGGGATATGTACGGGATTTGTATGCATTTGTATGCATTCATATGGGATTCTTATGAAGCTGAACATTCGTATCAAATTTGAATCCCACTACATTCGAAGAGGATCTATTTGAATGAGTACAAATTTTCTTGCATTCGATTCAATATGAATCAAGTACAAAAAAAGCATTAGTGCACATCCCTAGTGCTGAATAAAATGCCTGCCTCCACATGCACACAAGCAAATCCAAGAAAAATAGCCAGTTACCATGTGCAAGGGCTAACACGCACACACGTCTGAGTATTCTAAAGGAACACCTTCTCCCATATCGACCTGCCTGTGCCTCAAGATCTAGTGGTAAGGCCTTTCTGGTTGTTCCACCGCCTTCAGTAGTGAGGCTGGTGGGCAACTGGGAGAGAGCCTTTTCTGTGATGGCCCCCATACTATGGAATAGCCTCCCCCTCAAGGTGCATCATGCCCCTTCCTTATATATATTTAGGAAGGCATTGAAGATGCACTTCTTTGCCCTGGCCTTTGGCTGAGCTGATTATATTTCCCTCCCAGTACAGACACCATTATTTTAAACATGCTGTGTATTGTTTTAGATTGGTTGAATTTTTAAAAATCTTTTAATGTATATTCTGTTTTTAATCTGTTGTTTTAAGGTTGTTATCTGCCCAGAGACCCTCGGGTATGGGGTGGGATAGAAGTGTAAATAAATAAATAAATAAAATTTTGTGCTATCCAGATTACCCAGATATGTGTGTGGCACTAGGATGGAAGAAGGCTCTTTCTTTACACTGTTGCCCAGCTGTTTAGGCAACAAGGGATTGTTTCCAAGGATCTTAACTCCAGAATGTGTGATTTCATGGAGATGCCTGGAGGTGGACTTATTCCAGTGATGTCCATTAAGTGGTGCTCCTATGTACTCTGCTTTTCTGTTCCTTAAAATAGGTGTTAGCAATGCATAAGAAATTCTTTCCCCAAACCCCCAGTTAGCTAATAGTCTGAATTATTGCATACACTCAGACATATTTTCTTATTCTAGATTCCTCCATTTCTCCTGTTTTTGTCTTCCAATCACCATCTAATAGGTAGAATCTCCTTTCTTGGTTCTGCAATTCTCCTTTCTTTCAATATGCATAGAATTATTTAATCTCCTCTTCCACTGCATCTGTCAAACAGCACACACTTTTATAAAATTTATGTTTACAAACATACTGATTTTGATAGATGTGATCCTGTTTTTTATTAGGCTGTAGCTAAGAACATACCTAGGTATTATCCTCTTGAGTTTGAATCCATGTCTTGAACAGTATATAATTTAATCGTCTGAGTTAGACTGCCCCAATCCACTCTGCTTAGAACTAAGTAAACCCGAGGTCACTCAGAAATAAGCAATCCAAATTAGTTGCTTACTTTCTCTTCTGATAACTTCTTGTATGTTCTTCAGTGACCACATTTCCATATGGTGTCATGTCTCATGATCTGGCATCATAATTCATATCTATGGCAAAATCGTGTTCATCCAGTTTTCCTGGCAATAACACTGAAGTGATTTGCCACTGCATTCTTCAGGGATGCCTTTGACCCAGTCTACATTTGCTTTGAAGTTCCTTCTCTTCACTGTGTTGGCTGCCCTCACACCTAAAGAGCCACAGTTTCCTTCACCCTCCGACCCCATGTGGATTATTCTTAGACTGTCTTCTTCTTCTTCTTCAAAAATATCAGCAAGGCAACAAAGAACCTTATCAAAGGCTTGTGCTTCTCTCAGCAACTACAACTTCTTCAAACAATCTTGGCCTCTTACACCACTGCTCAGTATCACAGGAGGTGTCTCAAAAGCTTGAAAGGTTTCTGACAAAAGGCCACATTATTCAAATTCAAGGAATTAAAATAAACAATAAGGAAATAGCAATGCCACCAACCCACCCTCCAGCCAACTTTTCTTTGCATCAGCAACTGAACACTCTTTTAGTCTAACTGGCCTCCCTGAGACCCTGTCTCTGTCCAAGGTGCTGATAAAAAAAAGTCCTTAACTCAATGGCACCCAGAAAATCAATGGAAAATGTGACATCAGTATGCAAGATGTGACTATTAAAACCAGTCTTCACACAACTGATTGTGTTGCTGTGACCTTAGTGCCTTATTACAATCTTATAATATAGTTTTATTATAACAAAATCCTGCCTGGATATTACACTTGAGAGCATATCAGTACTACTTCAGCCTAGCTCCAAGTTCCTCACTCAAGCAAAACTCTTTTTTATGCAGGGCTTTCCCTTTTAGACCATCAGTCATCATTCCTCCCTTGCCATCATGGGCTATCCACAAGCATATGGTCCTAGGACAATATTGGTGAAGATGCTGACAGATCTGTCAAGAAAAAAAGTCCAGGAGAGCATTTATTAAAAGAAAGTGATGACCTCAGAAAATGGGAGAGGTCACAATAGCTGTTATTTTGTCTGAACTGATAAATCTCTCATGTGGACTCCTGTCTGTTCAATGTCACTAGAGGTCTTTTCTCACCTTTATGGCATGTGATGGCCAGCAAAGTTCTGGAATGGACAGAGCACCTGCACTTTGCAATGCCCAATCCATTCCAAACTTAGCTGGCAGTTGTCCAAGCACCTGCTAAGTGTGATCACCTAGGCAAGCACTTCACCATGGTAATGGGCATGAATTGTGTTGTTGCTGCTGTAACTGGGCAACACAATCATGGCCATGCCACCCCAACCCAGGTTCCATTTGGCCAGAGCCGTTCGCTAATGAAGCTATGCTGGGCTATCCTAACATAGCTGAAGAGCATGCTCTGGCATGCACAGAGCCACTTCTAGGACAGAAGAAGCTCTGCTCAGTCCATATACTTTATATCAGAACAGAGTGTCCCACCGGGCCAAGTGTGAAACAGTCCTAAGTATCCACTCTATCATGACAATGGGAAACAAGCAATTTTATTTATTGCTTCTGATGCTTATTAACTGTAAGAGTTGAAAGTATGTATTTCTGGGTTTATAAAGTTTGTTACATTTTCTCAATCATTTATGATGTGACACATTTAGGACACACACAACTGGTCATGTAAGCAATCATTGTGACTGTTTTGGAGCAATGTTTCTTGTTTTGAGAACAAGGCCCTTTCTGCACTCAAAAGTCCTGATCTGAAACAGTGGTCTGGATCTGTCTAGCCCTTTGGTCCAGATCATGACATGCAGTGATCTGGAACAGTGCTCTCTGCATGATCATACTGGTCCAGGCCAGCCCCTCACTTCACCCAAATCTCATTCAAGCTTCAGGCTCGAATCTTAGGGCTCTGTAGGACTAGGAATGAAAGTTCATAGCCTCTGAGCCCCTGTGGGTACCATTTCCATGGGACACTTTGGTGTGTCACTGAAATGGGTACCTTGTTAGTCCAGGAAGGTGTACCTTCTGCATGCTTCTTTGTTCTGGATCAAAGCCCACTGGTGTACTGCTAGACCCGTTTAATCAAGTCTGCCAGTGATCTGAATCAAGGGCCTATTTGTTTGTTTGTTTGCATTTTTATCCTATCCTACACCCAAGGGTCTTAGGGTGGGTAACAGCAAAGGAGCATACCAGTGGTGGGCAAGATTTCCCTTGGACTGGTCTATGACGCGGAAGAGAAGCTGGTAGTCTACAACATAGAAAGGGTTTGAGTTAAATATATCATGCAATTTAATAAGAAATAAAACAGAGCAAATATACTAATTTGGCAACTAGTTGGTTGCCAAATTTAGTCCTACACGTTGTAAAACAGAAGGAACATAAATCCAAGTTGTGTCCACATCTGGATGGGGTGGCAACTGTGAAGAGGGGAAAACAGCAGCCATCTTTCTCCAAAGCCCTCATGTCTTCTCAGCTGCTCTGAAGGAGAGGCTGATATACGCAAACAAAGAGTGAAAGAGGGCCAACCAGAACTGATGCAATCATTGTTCTTGGATTTGTCTATTTATTTTCTACCTATTTGTGCCTGTTTGCCCTTTTCTATAAAATTGTGTAAACTGCTTTGAATTTTTTTTAAAAAAAAAAAGGGTGGAGGGCAGTATAAAAATGTCTTAAATAAATAAAAAAATAACCCAGTTCACCTCTAAGAAATCATAAAACTGCAGAAGGAAAAGTTACAAAGGTTAGCCAAAGAACACTGGGAGAAATTATGTCAGCTTATAAATGCAAACTTAAAATATCTGTAGTGTTGTTTGAAATGTGGACTCATCCAAATATTTTCTAATAGTTATCCAACCCAAAATATCTCGTGTACACAAAAATGTTTTCATATCATCCAGGGGCAAATGATTTGCTAATGGATCAAAAATGAATGTGTGAAAATTTCTTTTAAAAGGTGATTTAAAAACAAGCAAAACATTATACAGAAGGTTTAATGGAATGGAATGGAAAAGTGCTACACATACGAGAAGTGAAATCTGAAGATTTTTCCACCTGTGCCCCCAATACTCTATGTTGCTTCATATTTGGATGAGAAACATACATAAGATTTACCAGTAATGCCAGTACTCAGCTGGCTCAGGAATTTAGGCTGTGGAGTAATGCTATTATTGTGTCTTGTGTTGGTCAGCTGTAAACTGTCAGTGTTTTACACAAGTATTCCAGTTGTGTAAGTGTTCAGGTGGTCAAAAAGATTTAATAAATATTTTGAAACTCTCATAAATCATTATTGGGAGAACTATGAATTCTCACACCAGCAGATGGTAAAGTGCCAAGATCAATGACAAAAAAAGCTTAAGGTTTGGAAATGACAGCTACAGAAAAGTGTATCCATCCTCGTGGAATGAAAAGAAGAAAAGAAGAAGCAACCTAAAAGTGCACCCATAAAGAGACAGTTGTTTTGCTACAGCTGTAGCTAGGATTAAGAGATGAAATATGGAAAGTTTTATGCACACTCGATGGCTCATATTTCCCACATATGTCTGTACAGTAATATATTAGCAGACCGCGCTATCTCCAAGTCAGCATGTCTGCGAAGAAAGAGCACTAGCATGAAAGTAAACAATAATTTCCATCCAAAGTTCAAATTCTTACAATTCATGGGAACTAGGGTTGTGCCAATGCAAGAGAAAGCAGAGATGAAGGCTGTGTTCATACTTAAAAAGGGCACCTCAGAGGTGTCTCAGAGAGACATTGTGGCCCTCGTGTTCTTAACCCTTCTCCAAAACCACCTTTTCTAGTATAAAATGTTCAGGTGAGGGACAGGGCACCTCAAGACCTTTTCTAAGGAGTGTCAGAGAAGACCAAATTATGCCAATGACCCAATTTGCACTTGGCCCAGGAGTGCGTGTGTGGTAAGCTCCCAGGCAGAGTATCCACACTTGAAGGAAATGGCTCCTTCCATGTGGGAGCTTACCGTGAGTGCACAGCCCATGGTGCAGGTTTAACTGTACCATTCATGCTCTAGAGGCAGAGCCATTAAGGCTCCAGACACACCATTGTGTGCAGGGGCAGGTGGCAGGTGGTACATGTGCAATCAAGCACCACACTGCCCATTTGCCCTGGTTACGATGCCAGGCAGGCACACTGTCACTGGGGTTGGGAACATGGTGGCACCTGGACAGGCATTCACACATAAGGTAAGCTCTACAAGTGCAGATGCTTAGAGCCTTCTAGCACTATAGCTCCTAGCTACCAGAGGTATTGCACACAAAAGCCCAGAGTCCCTATTTCCTTAACTCAGTTGCACCCAGAAATTCGTAAATGTATGCTAAGGGGACACAGCCATCTTACCTGCCTGCTTTTGTGATGATCATTTCTGTGCCAATATCATGGAACCTTTTCCAGAGATCAGCGCATTGCAGTTCCACCTGGATCTCCTCCATTGATGAGGTAGGAGGTGGCTGAGAGATTGAACCACTTGATGTGAGGTCAGAATGGGAACCAAAGGAGCAGGATGTCCTCTCAGCCAAGACTTCAGTGTCTGACCCCGTACTCTGTTCTGAATCTAAACAAAAGAGGACAACAGGTCACAGTCATAGCTTCAAATACGCCCCAGAAAGAAGCAAGAAGAAAGTCAACATAAGGAATATTTAATACTATCCCAATGGCATCTCTTTTATTAGATGTTATTGTTGTGATTTACAATCTGGTTTCTGGTTTTCTGTTTCCAACATGACATCTGGTCTTTTCGTTAAGTTTTAAAGCTGTTGAATTAAATTGCCCAGCATAAAATATAAATAGTAACAAATGTAATCAGGATGCATAAGAATGGAGCACAGCAATAGTAGATAAGAAAAAAGAAAAGAAAAAACAATTCACCAAACTTTGGGGGAACAGTGTTCAATTTAATTGTCTGCCATACCACATATGCTTCTCATGCAAAGTCAGATATTTTTAGACAAAAGGATTTTTCTTCATTCTTTTCTGCATCTCAGAAATAATGAATGATGCTTTTGGTTTTGGTTTTTTGGCAGTGCTTACTTTGCAAGTTATTTGCTCCTATATTATAATTTTTGGAACAATGATGTTTCCTGAGAAAATAGCCACAGTTCTTTAAAGCTGTAGGGAATGTATTCTCTACATAAGAAAAGATGGCAAACATATGGAAAAAATTACTGTGAAAGTAATTGTTATTTCAAGAGACACCTAGTCTTTTTTCAGTCTTTGGATATAAAATTGTAGCCAAAAGGGTGAGGGAAACACAATACTCAGGCTGACTTAAAGAAATGTTTCATGTAAAAATATTCTCATAAATAGTTCTGCAACCACAAAAGCTTTCAGTAATCCTTAGCCACAGTGTAGAAAGAGAGCTTGTTCTGTGTCTGATGCCATCTGAGATTTGGTTAGTTGGAACATGGAACAGGGCCTTTGTGGTTACAGCACCCTATTTGTGGAATGCCCCGCTCACTTCAACTACTGCATTTTTTTTAATGTACCAAAAATATAACTTTCCAATTTAAGAAAAAAATAAATGAAATGATTTCCTCTTCACAATGGTAATGATTCAATGTTTGTCTTTACTGTGTCTTATCATTAGTTAATTTCATTTTGAACCCTCAATACAGAATAGCTTTGAGAAACATCATATTAGAAGCTTTCGCCCTTTCAGCCTTATTCCACATTATGTCCTAGAATAGGGACCTTCCATCTACATGCTAGTACAACAGCAGTAGGCCCCAGCAAGATTTTTTGTAGTCTGCACCAGCATGCATATAGCAGGTTCCTATTCTGGGATATAATCTGGAATAATGCCCAGAGCAGAAAGGGTCTCTGTCACTACAGTATAATTCTAACTTCTAGCACTGTAAGTTGCTTAATTATGCATTCAAAACAGTCATACACCTCTTAAATGATGGCTGAGCTTGCTAAGTGGAACAATTAAACTCAGCCTTAGAGAAAGGTGAATATTTAGCTCAGCTTACTTTCCCTTGGCTGTTCTCTCTGAAACCTGTCTCAGAGGACGGGTCCTTCTGTCAACTTGTTGCTATGCTAGGCTGTATAACAGTGTAGTCACATAATCTAACACAATTTTGGCCCTGCTAGGGCTACAGAAAACCCAGCGTAGTTGTGATCAACCTGAGAGCTTCAGATATCAAGCAGGATAAAAAATATGAATTAATCAATTAATCAATTAAACAGGTCCAAAATAATGTTTGGTTTCACAGTGACATTGTTGGACAGCCCAACACAATAATGGAAAATATGAAAAAGCTTGGCTCAAATGCTTATAAAAACTGCTATTTGGTCATTTCTTTGAGGCCTCAGATAGGATTTGCAGGCCTGAGGTAGCCCTCAAAAGCATCCCTACACCCTTGAGTACCATGCTGAGGAAAACAGATTTTGCAGAAGGAACTTCTTTTGTAAGGGATCAATTTCTTTCTCAAGGAAAACATTCAGATACCCAAAATTTTGGGAGCATATTAAGCAGTAGGGTGTCAAAAATAAAGCATATCTTCATAGACAAATGAGTTCAGGGTCTTTTAAACTCAGGTACGGTTTCATATCATTGTACTTTGTGAGAACAGAATAATTTAAATTCAGTATTATTGTAGCAAAGGGCTAAGGTTGAGAGGCTGATGAATGAGGATTATGCTACATTTACTGTAATCTGCTTGGCATTGTGAAGGTTAATCCTACATATCATGTAGCCACTTGGTCATGTAAGCAAATTCCCAACAGTTCACAAAAGTCAAATAAAGGGGAGGAAGGAAAGGAAGGAATTATGCTGATAATGTTATAATTTGATATGAAATATTTAATTACTTAGGAGGTATTAGACTTACCAATATAAAATGTATATATACTTTAAGAATGAGAAAGAGCCTCCAGTGAATCTGAAACTTGTCTTCTATGGGCAATTATTTCTTTTCTTTGTTTTATTTTTGCCAACTCTGCTGTTACTTTATTTATGTAGTTTTAAAAATTATACATTACTTTTGTGTTTTTTTAACTGTGACCATTTTGTTCTGGTTTTGAATTCCAGCATTTTTCCCCTTGCCTATGAAAGGTGTATCAAAATACATCCTGGGTATTTTAAGTAAAGGATGGGCTAAAAATGTTAAATTAAAATTCAGTGATCCCTAAACTAAGGGACATGGGCTTCCAGGTGGGTATGGGGGTCGCCAGGAGCAATGGAAATTGGGGACATTTTTAAATTTAAAAAAATGATTTTTAAGGGTTAAGTAATAGGTTTAGAATTCCTTTGAAAAGCTAACTACATAGATAAAATATTGTAAAATAATTACAATCCATTACCAATCGTCTCTGAGGTAAGATAGAATCCACAATGAGAGTATACTGGAAAGAGACGTAAGAAATGAGAGACTGAAATACCTAAAAAGAATGAACATAAACATTTCTGAAGTGGACAAGATGTTTTCTTGACTCAGAGTGCATCAGAAATATTCTTAGTTGAACCCTTCATTAATTAACCACGGACAAGAGTATAACAATAGCACTAACTAACCAAATATTTAGTACAATGTATTGCAAAATAAATAGATGATCAATAATAGTAAATGCAAGAGTTTGGTAAAAAGATCAAAGAAGGAAGATTTTGTGCTCAAGTCATGGCTGCATTCAGAACCAAGTAGTCAGAAAAACATTTTTTCTATCTTTGTCTAATTATGCACTTTAAAATATTTTGACCCAATTTATGGCATTTGAATACATTAGCATTTTATCAAATTGGGAAAGGCAGTACTGCCACATAATATATCTACCTTATCAGCACCTGTCACACATTTTTTCAGGATAATAATTAAAAAAATTGAAACAAAAATTCCCCAGCCTAAAGGTTTCAGGTTGGAGCCATTTAAAAGCAGCCACAGACATAGCAGCAGAGGTAGTCCGTTTTCCAAGCCCTGGAAAAAGTCACTATGCTCTAAACAGAGTCTTAGCAGTGATCTATCTTCTTAGCAGTGTCTTCTGCTGTCTTCTCAGCAGTGATTGGAATGGAAAGACACTCCTGCTGAAGTGTTCCCAGGCATGGTTTACATACTTGAAAGTGGGCAATGCATGGAGACCGTGCTGCCATTATATTCTACAGGAAGCGGAGTCTTCCGTATCATGTGCTGATATATGAACCCCAATCCAACAGGACCGTGCAGTGTTGCCCAAAATTCACAAAAGTCCAGCTATCGGGAAAAGGAACATCTTCCACTAGGGATGTGCACAAATATTCATTATTCGTACAAATTCGGAGATTTGTACATTACCATATGTACTACAAATACGAATGTTTCAGAACATTTGTACCAATAGTTTGTACATCTGTTAAACTGCGGATACATATTGATACTTATGAACTCATATAGGATACGTATCCGATATGTATGCATTTGTATAGGGTCCGTATGCAGGATCCATATGAAGGATCCGTATGCAGCAGGATATGTATGCATTCGTATCGGATATTCATATGAATTCGTATGAATGCTTTCATAATCAAATAGAATCCTACCACACTCAAAGGGGAACTATTCAAATGAATACAAATTTTCTAATATTTGATTCATTATAAATCAAATGTCAAAATCCCATTCATCCCTACCTGCCACTGATTTATTGAAAGTATTTTTGTGTTGCCCTTTGTTATTAATATCACTAGGACAATCTCCACCAGCTCACTGATGAAAAGCGGATCCTGAATTATCCTGAATTATTAAGCAACACACCTGTCTAACAAAGCATGGTCTCCCAGCATCTGTACTAGTATATTGTTTCTCTTAAGTAAAAGAATACAATCTTTTTTTTCTTTTTCTTTTCCCACTGAGAACAGAAACAAAGCTTTCCTCCATACTCTTTGGGAAGCTGGGATTTTCTAGCCTTTGCATAATGCATCTTAATGCTCTTGGGGCTCTTTTTGTGCATGATCCATTGCATGCCAAATGCAAACCATACAGCAATTGTTAAATTCACAATAATTTTTCAGTGCATATGAGAATACAAATAAAGGGTGCAATCCATCCACACAATGCACAGATGGCCATCCCCATGGGAATCAGCTGAGCTGTTCCCACCATCCCACTATGCCAGTCCTCAGCTGGGCACATGTGTTGAGCAGATTGCAACATGCCTTACAACAGCTGTCCAGTTGCACTGTGTCTGCTCCTTGAAAACTGCCCTTCTTTTCAGCATGAAGTTCTTTATTAAAGTACTTACAGGATTTAAAACATTCCTATCCCAGCATTCCCTCCTTTATCTTTCCTAACTGATTTTTAATGGACCTGAAGATAACTGAAAGATACCGAGGAATGTACAACACGCCATTTACAGCTTGCAAAACTGTATCAGTCAATAATTGTAAGCTAGAAACAAACCAAGAAAATACCAGAAATTCTTCCTCAATACAGGTGGGATGAAAGGAAGAAAAGACAAAAAGGACAAGGGGGAAGTGGAAATATTATGCATGGAAATTGTTTATATTTGGCACAATAAGAAACAAAAGAATAAAAATGGAAGGAACCAAGGTGAAGAAAGAATTCAGGTTGACTTAGGGGGATTATCTATTGAATAATATTGAGATCATAAAGGGTCAAGAAGGAAAGGAAAAGACAAGAACAGATTTCTCAAAGGAAATATAAGAAATAGAAGATGGACTGGTAGAGGAAGATGAAAGTATAAAATGGTGGTTTATGGAGATACAGTAAACTGTACTGCATTGTAATAATTAATTTCTGTATATCCGACAATAAAAAATATAATTTTAAAAAATCAATACAAGTTGAGTAACGATCTACCCCAACCAGCAGATCAATGACATATACTGTATGTGTTGGTGACTGGGACACAAAATAACACAGATTGCAAAAATTTTCAGCCATACTGATGAACGTTAAGAAAAATTCTACCCACCGTCCAGCATCTGCTCTTTCAGAAAGCTTCTGAATTTAACGACAAAATCTTTTACTCCCCACTTAGGCTGCTTCTATCAGCTTGATTTCTAATTGAACAAAATAGGAAATCCTCTTCAGTCAATAAATGCTTTTCAATCTTATGAACGAGCCTAACAGTAAGGAATAAAGCATTTTACATTTCTTCACCTTTCCTTTTTCAGCTGCCCCCATTCCCCTCATGTCTCCTATTTGCTTGATAGTAAGGGAAGCCATCCCATTGAGGACTCAGCATTTGTTCAGGCATGCTTAATGCAACACTTCTGTTAGAGCAGGCAGGGAGTGAAGCACTGGTTTGGAATTTCTGGCCCTTTCTACACTAGTCTCTTGATCTGGATCAAGGGCCTCCTGATCCACACGTTAATCCAGATCAAAGAGGCCCAGCTCCCCATTAGAATGGATCTGTCTGCATGAGACAGAGCCAAATCCAGATCAAGAGACCCTTGATCCTGATCTGTTGTAGACCTCAGGTCTACAATCCAGCCTAAGGGCTGTATCACGGATCACAGTAGTACGTAGATGGCATGCCCACATGATCTGGAATTATTGGGAGGGTGTACTTCAGTGGTAAACCATAGTGCAAGTCAAAAATCATCCACCCACATACGTCCCAAGGCCAGGATCTATCACTCCTAGCCATCACTGGGTGTGGGGAGGTAGCTTTGAAGCTTGCACAGGCTTTTCTGCAGGCTCAGGAGGCTTGTTCCTGATTAGTGCTATGAGTGCCTATGGTGCTAAATCCGGCCGTCGCCTCCTCATGATCTGGATCTATAATGCCTCAGTGCAGAAGGAGCCTCTGCTTGTTCTTCTCAAGCTGCATTTTGATCCACTATGGATCAAAACCTGGGAGATCAAAAGGAGGCTTCCCATCAAAACTCTGCACTCCTCCCGCTCTGCTCTAGTGGCCTCAATCAGCTTATGTTTGCTTTTCAGCACCAGACGGATCTGTCAGTAGACATCATCTATAACAAAAAGAAACAAACTAATGATGATGGTGATGATGATGCCACTCAGAACGCAAGCCAAATCCGCAGCAACATCAAATTGCATGATTTTCACAAATTTTGGACCCTCTTTGCAGAAATGGTGGCTACTGTGTAGTTCCTGGGAACCATTCTAGCTGCCTCCAAAGACAGAAGTGTTGGCTAGGGATGTGCACAATTATTATTATTATTATTATTATTATTATTATTATTATTATTATTATTATTATTATTATTATTATTATTATTATTATTATTATTATTATTATTATTATTATTATTATTATTATTATTATTATTATTATTATTATTATTATTATTATTATTATTATTATTATTATTATTATTTATTTTGCATTTGAATTCGAATTGGATCAAATATCCAAACATTTAATTCAATCTGAATGTTTAGAATCCAAGTGCAACAAAATCCAATTTGAATTGAATACATTTGAATCTATTTGTTCGACTGTTAGATTTGAATCTGAAGATATGAATGTCGACAACATTCATATGTGTTATACATATCTGTACACATTCTGTATGCATTCCGGTTTATCCCGAATGCATCCCGTTTTCGTCCCATACTATCAGCACAAATGTGGACCGATAGGTATGAGATTCATACACTTTTGTAACACATACGTATCTGTGCATTTGAATGTTTCGAATCATTTGAACAAATGTTTTGGAATATTCAAATGTGTAGACATTCTATTTGAATTCAAATGTCCGCATTCAATTGAATTTGAATGAATTTTGAATGTTTGAAACATTTCTGCACATCCCTAGTGTTGGCTTACCACAGTAGGCTTTGGGAGGTGTGGGGTGCATTTTTGCCCATTTCAGCTAAAGTAAGAAGCAACTAGGACAAAGGTTGGATTCTAGGGTAAAATGACTCTTGTCCATATCTCTTGGAAGAATTCATAAACATACAGTAGCCAGGGATGATCTACGTAGCTGTTCACGAGCATAGCATGCTCCAGTCAACAGGCTTCTACTGGCTCTTTGGCTTCCTTTCCATAACACCATATATGGCCCTTCCTATAGCCTTCCTATTAGCAATATCCTTGCATTAAGTCTGTTCTATCCACTTTCCCATCTGCTCACCAAATATGGACATCCTGTAGTACTATGCAATTGTCTTCTATGTAAAGGGTATAAAAAGCCCTGACTCTTAACAGTAAAAAGCCTTACTTTCACTTCGCTGGGTGGCTGCCCCATTTCTTGGCATGAAACACCAATGGAAGAGAACTTTAAAGTGGTCTCTCAAGTATTCCCCTGCACTAGACTGGTCCAAACATTCCCAGGCTCTAAAGTGAGGCCAGGATGGGGCTTCGGTGAAACAGGCAGCCCCTGGTGTAGATCACTATTCACTGATCCTTTCTTGCCCAGGACTGAGTGATCTGGGTCAAGACCAGCTCCCACACAGCACCCCAAGGCACCCAGTGCAGAAATAGCCAAAAAATCTCAATAAGGTTCCCAAGAACTTGCAAATTGTTGATAGGAGCAGGGCAGAGAAAATTTAATTATTGAGAACAAATTAGATGTTAACATAAGATTTTTCCCACAACCAAGATTTGTTACTAGACTGTATTGACCAGTGAAATCCAGGAGTATCTGGGTGATCCCTTAGCCACCCTGGATCTCAGGTTTCCTTCAAGGAAGAAACTTTTCCTCCAGATTACAAACTGGTAACCAGAGAAACTCCCGCAGTATATGGCGTTACATACCATACTTCCTTAAATCATCCTTGTCTTTTCCACACTTAAAATCAGCCCCAGAGGTTAATGACACAGCAAGAATGCACACAAAGACAGAACACCACATTGTTCAATAGTCACCACTATTATTTTCTAGTATTGCACTATCTTCAATCCCTGTATTAGCAACACTGGAACCTAAGCTTCTCAAAAAGAACAGAACACACAGGTTTTAAATTACAGCTAGAGCAAGTAGTGTGTTGCTAGTTTATTTTGTGTTGTGTTTTTTAATAGCACTGTTAAATGCAATATTGTATCTGTCAAAAAATGCCACTAGGGGACTATCAAGATTCTAGATTACTACTGTTGTAAAGTTTTCTGGCACTTAATCCACTTTTATTAACTCTCATGCTATGCCCATGATTCCCATGTCTGAGTTAAAAGTTCAACTCAAAAATTCTTCCTTAGAACCATACGGTGTATAAACTTGCCAGAAGAGCAACATAGCTCAGCAACTTTTTTGTGCTGCAGGAGATAAACAGGCATAATAAGCCTGCTGAAAGACACATCTGCTCTGTTCTCTTCTACAGCTTCATTTGTAAAAGCAAAGAAATTCAGTGGAACCGAAAATATTCCAGAGGAGAGAGACTTTGCAGCACGCTGAGAGCAATTTACAGCTGCCAAAACCATATCAACCCAATCCCACGGGGGAGCCTTCCTTCTCCAAACCCAGCATTAAAAAGAGGAGGGGGCAGCTGCTGTCAAATCCACACTCAAAGGATATCTCTGCAGCTGGGACAGCTTCATGAGAGGCTATCCTTAAAAATCCCCAGCCATCAGACACGAAATAAAATTACACCAGACATTATTACTAATCAATGTTAGTTTCCTCATTTCCTTGGGAAAGATAGGGCAGCAGAGGCAGCTTCCCTAAGCACCATGGGAGTGGAGACATGCCCACAGTTGCGTCTGCGAAGTCTTGAAACGGGGTTGGTTTTATTTTTGTTTTTCAGTGTACTTTTTATGTGCTATTTTAATTTTTTCTAAAATATGTCGATTTTTATTATTCTTGGGTTTATATTCTTGGAAGGGAGGGAGGAAGGAAAGAAATGGAGAAGGGAGGGGAATAACACAAACTGTGCAGTGAGATGCTGAAGGGAATGCTGCCTGTGCGCATCATACTTGTTGTCATGTGCAGCTTATGACTCAAAATTATGAGTGGAGCAGCAGAAAGCCTCTGTGCCACTCAAAGCTCAGCTTGGCTACCAGCTTGGTCTAGTGGTTAAAGAACCAGACTCTCATCTGGGAATACCAGGTTTGATTCCGCCCTCCTCCACAAAGCCAGCTGGGTGACCTTGGGCAGCTCTTCTTCAAAGTAGGGGTAGAAGAAGAAGAATTGGCTTTTCTACCCCACTTTTCTCACCCATTTAAAGGGACCCAAAGAGGCTGACAAAGCTTCTTGTTCTTCTCCCCACAACTGAACACCCTGTGAGGTAGGCGGGGCTGTGAGAGCTGATAAGAGAGCTGTAAGTAGCCCAAGGTCACCCAGCTGGCTTCATGGTGGGGATTGGAATCAAACTCGATATTCCCAGATAGGAGGCACACATCTGAGCTTCATCCTTTTAGGATGGGGGATCTTGTTTTGCTGCAGAAATTGCTTCCAACTGAAATCCGACCTTGTGGATGACTGCAGTGTTTGGACCCAAACATCTGAATGAACAGACAAACAGGTAGCACTCCATTGAGAAGACATGACTAGGTGGACAGGGTGTATACAAGTTTGGGCACAGCTAGATTTCCAAGAGTTTTGTTTGTGTATCTTTGTCTGCATTTACATGAACATAAGGATTGCTCCAGAGCAACTGTGGCTCACCACCCAGGCACAACATCCAAATGTCCCCTGCCAGCTTCCTACCAGATGCTGTACCAAGATGCTCACAGGGCACTCTGGTGGTACAGTGGGATTTTCAGGTTGTTCCACCACTCATTGTGTCTTGCACAGCCGGTACTGCACTTGCCCAGTACAGTATAGCCAGTAATTACAACAGCAGCCATAAATCATCAATGGCTCTTGCTGCTAGGACACCCCAGGCTGCAACCACTTGAATGGTCTCAGGGAAGGTTGAGACTCCTAAATAGGTAAGTGTAAATACAGGCTTTGCTTAAGTTTAGTGCACAAAGTAACAATTTGTTATGATGCAATTCAGAAGATTGAAGAACAGTGTGCTTAGTTTGCAAAAAGTTGAGTCTTTCTGGATGCTTGTGATCACATGGAATGCATAGTTGGCTGAGCGTTTGGGAGCCCTGGATATTTTGTTTTGAAATAATAACATGGTCTGCCTGCAGTCTTGAAGCTTCTTCAAAGTTCCAAAATGTGTGTGTTCCTCTAGGGCTCAGCATGGCTGAGTGGACAAATGTTTCTACCTCCACTTGGCTCCCGAGGATGCATCAGCACTAAGCTGTTGGTCCAGGCTAGTGATCCTCTTGGTATGCTTTATCTGTGCTGTGCGCACTGAGAGGGCGATGCTTGCATGGATACGGCCCTGAAGGAGCAAGAAAACGGCAGCTTCCATAAAAACCCACCAGGACCAATGGGATGGACTTAGAAGTAAGCAGATTCATACAGGGGATTATGGGGCATTTCCTGAACTTAAGAATCCATCAAGGAGTGGAACGAAGTAGATATTTCAGGCCTGAGACTTTCAAGTGCCGATGGAATTAATAAAAATTGCTAAATCAACACAAGACAATGTTTTGAGAAGAATGTGGTTTTCATGCTAATGAGAGTTCTCATAGCTAATAGCTTGGCTTTGCCTTGTATTGCTCTGTAAATTTGGCTTGCTTTATGAATTCCGTTTATCTTCTAAGGTGGATCCTGCCGCTCTGGCTTGTTCCATCCTCTCTGTTTTTGTTGCTGCTGCTGCAGGCCCAGATGGAAAGACAAGGGAAGGCTCAGCAGGGTGTCCTTCAGACTTTGCATTTGGCTCCGCATCTTGCAGTGTTTATAGACTTGACGTGACTTTTCCAGCAAAAGTTGACGTGGGCGTATGCACTACACCCCCTTCCCCTACCCCCTTCACTTTCATCCAAACTCTAGACCAGAAGTTTCTGCTTTCAAATCCTAGTGCATTTTCCACAGGGGGTGGAAAAATCAATAGCCAGGGATAACACCAACCCCATAGGAGATGGAGAGTTTCCCTATTAAATTACCATTTTCAGACTGGCGATCAGGAGTGATTTCCTCTTTGAAGCCCACTGCAGCAGAGGTTGGACTACTTTTAAGCACGTTTTTGTCCAATATATGGTATTTCAAGAGACTCACTTTCCGAACTCTGATGTGTTTCCTCAAAGCAACCTCCATTAGAGAGACTTTGGAAAGCAGCAGCCATTGAGATCAAACTCCTAAGATCAAGCAAGTTTCCCTTCTGTGCAACACACATTTCTCTGGTGCAAAGCACAGCCTCTCCCTTTCTTCAAAAGGGAAGGAAAATAGTAACAGTCCTATCTCAGCTTATTTTGTTCTTTTGTTAACAGAATTAGCCTCAACGAATGTAGATAACAATGCTGGTAGGTATGACCACCCAAGCCTTTGAAATGGATGTTTAACCAACACGGTCCATTCTGAGTTTTTAATTTTGCATATTCTTCCAAGTGCGTTTTTGAGCAGTATCATTTGCAAGAATGAAACTCAAGCCGCATCCCTATTATAAGCTTAATCCAGTTCCCCTAAACCGAAATAATAGAACTGGATGCAAACACGAATTTGCCTGATCCCATTACTTTCAACTCAATTGCGTTCGATACGGATTCTGAGGATTGTACGTGGCGTACATGACTCAAGGGGGGACTCAAGTGGCTACTTTTTAAAAGCTGCTTTTTGGGGCTACCCTGCTCTCTTCCTCCTGGTGTGAATGCGCCACCCATAAGGGACCCCTTCACAGAGCCTAGCTGGGTGGCTGCCGCTTGCCTGGATGGAGGAAAAACAGCAGTGGGCAGCCAGCGATTCTTTCCCCTCCTCTCCCCATTGCCCAGGGCACACAGCAGCAGTGGCAACTCAAGCCCCCTTGCTTTAAACATTCACACATCTCCCAGAACCTGCAGCTTCTTTCCTTTCCCTTTCTAAAGGTCAGAACTCAAAGAGCTAGAATTGCGCAAAATTGCAACATTGTTATCAGGTATGAAGTGTTATCAGATTGCTACAGTGTAGCGGCTGCTGTAAAGGGTGGATTTTTACACTGAAATCACTATCTCTGGAAGCAAGCTATTGGGGGAGGGAAACCCTAAACATGGATTCTCATCCCTTAAAACGGTAGGGTCCCCACAGTAAAAAATGTAACACGTATCAAGTGCACGAACCGGAGTGAGACCTGTTGAAATGAGGGTTAACATTTACAATGCTTTGGGGTGATTTAATACACGGAAAGCGTGTTAAGCCAAACTGACGTGGGGTCTGCGAGGATTGAAACCGTATCCAAACCAAATTAAGCTTGTAATGGGGATGCGGCCTCAGTATAATTTATAGGAGTAAAATGCATATGTCTATTGTAAGGATGTATTTCATTCATACTCAAAAGTTGAGAAGGATACATGAAATCTACAAGGCTTTCTCTGCAGACCCAGTGAACTGAATGGAGGCTGCCTGAGAGTAGGGGTGTGCACTTTTGGATTCAATTCGAATTGAATATTCAAATGTTCAAATTGGAACAAATAGAGAAAAATTAATGTATTCAAATTCGAATCCGATTCAAATACATTCGTATCTATTTGTACGAATATTCTATTTGCATTTGAAGATATGAACGCTGACAACATTTGTATGTGTCCATACACATTTGTATGCATCCCGTTTTTATCCTGCATGCATCCCGGTTTTGTCCCATACATATCCGTACAAATGCATACTGATACAAATAAGGTGTGTACGGATACGTATATAATGCGTATGTATCCGTACACATACGAATTTCCAAATAATTCATACAAATGTTCAAAACATTCTAAATTTGTTCAAATGTTAAAAAACAAATGTATAGACATTCAATTCAAATCTGAATGTCTGAATTCAAACACATTCAATAGAATTTCAAATGTTTAGAATATTCTTGCACATCCCTATCTGAGAGCCCTACAGAAAATGCTGCTGCAGTCAGAATTGCCCATTTCAGCAGGAAACCGCCTATTGAATATCCACAAGGACCAGAACTGTGGCCAAGAATTCACCACCATTCTGGATCCCAGAAGCAATTCATACTGTGGCCTCACCTCTTGAGTCCACTCCTTCCCTCATTCTGCATCCATAAAAGGGGAAAGTGATTTCCTCCAATAACATACCCTTGGAGTAGTTCCAACTGGTTCCAATTGGGAGCTGATGAACTTGAGAACAGGAATAACTTATTGGCCCTGTTCTACTGTAGACATTGCTTTTTAGTGAAAACAATACTATGATTAAAAAGAAGATTCTGGGAATCTCTGGAAGTTATTGCAATACCCCTAACAAACTGTGGTAAGAGTGGGAAAGATGTAATCTGATAGATGACCTTGTCTTCTAGAAACCTGCATTAGCTTTAACAATGAAGATTTTCTTGTGCTTCCTTTAATAACCTTATGGTGCTGTAACCTGGACTCTTTCTGCACTTGTCTTCTGATCTGGATCTACACCTTAATGTGGATCAAGGTGTCCTTACCCCCGTAAGTCTGACTCCACTTTCACAAAACAAAGCCAGATCTGGATTAAGAGATCCTCAATCCAGATTTATTGTATACTTCTTTAATCAGGTCTACTGTACATTCAGACTAAGGACCTTGTTCCAGATCACGGAGGTGTAGAGATGGCATGCCTCCATCATCCACAACTACTGGGGGCTGCTATTTAGCAGCACATCAAAGCACACCTCTAAAAAGCATGCCCTAACCAATGAGGGATGGCTGCCAGTGTAATAGCCGTGGGGAAGCATGAATTGGATCAACATAATCAGTGCAGAAGATGTTGATGTTCCACATGACTGAGAACAGTGGGTAGGTCCAAACCAGCTCTTTCACCCAAATGTGAAAAGGCCCTTAGAGAAAGCAGTATATTCTAAAAGCATTTCCAACTCCAGCCTCAAGTAACTGATTTTGGCTCAGGTTAAGAAAAGGAGCAGCACCAGGGGTCAGCCATACCACGTAATAAAAACTGTGTAAACATTGAAGGTGCTTCAAAGTACAGAGCTGGGAGGCTGCACAGCAGGGAAAGGAAAGCGTCTATAAATATAAATTGCACTTTAACTCTGAAAGAGGAAAGTGTAGTTCTGTTGAGCCAGAATATGTAGTTGTGCGCACACAGTTACAAGTGCACATATGAACACACACATGCACAGATGTACACACAGAGAAACACAATACATTCACCAGAATCAGCGATAATTTCATGCTATAGCTGAGCACATAAAATCATAATACCAGAATTTAAAATGTTCGTCAAGTGCCCAAAAAGCTTTAATATGGAGTCTAATTTGCCACTGCCATACTCATCTGTTTTAGGGAAGAGAATGTAAAAATGCATAAGATGTCTATTTCATTTGTTTTTGTGACCTGCCTTCATATCACACAAAAATAAATGCTATCAAAGAACAGAACCACCAATGCTTTAAAATTTCCTGAAACAATGGAACTCCGGGGAGATTCCAACCAATGCTGCTCCTTTGGTCTAGTGGTTAAGGAGCCAGACTCTTATCTGGGAATACCGAGTTTGATTCCACCCTCCCCCATGAAGCCAGCTGGATGACCTTGGGCTAGTCACAGCTCTCCTTCTGAGTTCTCACAGCCCAACCTACCTCACTGGGTGTCTGTTATGGAGAGAAGAACAGAAAGCTTTGCCAGCCACTTTGAGTCCCCTTAAAAGTGCAGGCAAAGTGGGTTAGAAAAGCCAACTCTTCTTCTTCATGTACCTTCACCTGCATACCTAAAGGAGCAGGAAAGGGGAGTCTAGATGTCTGCTCCCTCTGCCCTCCCCCTTGAGTAAATGCCAAGAAGTCCCAGGCTCAATCATATAAGAAAGATGTGATCAGTCCATGCATGGACTTTTCTTCTGCAGTGCCCAGAAGATGGCTGCTAGTTTGACTTCCTTCCTTCCTTCCTTCCTTCCTTCCTTCCTTCCTTCCTTCCTTCCTTCCTTCCTTCCTTCCTTCCTTCCTTCCTTCCTTCCCCTTTTCTATCTTCTCTTTATTATTTTAATTGTGTATTTTTGCTTTGGTTATATCACTCCTTGAGCTATTTATAGATGAGCAATGTATAAACATAACTGATGGATTTCAAAATCATTAACAATGGTGCAGCTATCTGCATTCTCCATAGACACTCTAACCTTCTGAAAAGAAAGTTTCTTACAACTTTTGTTGAAAATTGGTAGCCTAAAGGTAATCTTCTTAGAAGAAGAGGATGGCAAGAAAACTGCATGGACTCGATGAATAACAAATGTTAATGATCCTCCCATACTCTGTATGCAGATTACTTCTCTTGGCTTATCCCTTCAGCTGAGCCTGTGAGTGCGTGAGAGCCCCCAAAATCCCACTCAAGCATGTGCTCATTACCCCAATTATGAGAAGGAAACCCTTTGAAGAAAATCCATAAATCCCTGGTTGAATTACTTATTCCATTCCAGCATAGTATGTACAGGGCAAACAACCAATCTTTTCATGCAAGTTGGGCTCAATAAAGAAGCAGCCATTATAAAATGATGTCTTTCAAGTTCACTGTCCTCCCATGCCAACATCTCACCTATGTGGTTACATTACATGGAAAAATATAATAAACAGTGAGAAGTGGCAAGATTTGCTCTTGGTTTTGCCTGGTTTGGCGTGGGTAGTTTCTCTATAGAGGTTAAGCAGCAGTCATTTTATTTTTATTCACTTGTTTAATTTTGCCATATCCTGCGTCTACATCTAAATTGTAACCCAGCTTCAGTCCACTTTCAGAGTTCAAGAACACACCATCAAAGTGATTTGTCATTTTCCTTCCACATTATCTATCACAAAGGTAAGTTTTCTGAGTTAAAACCAAAAGCAAACAGCTTGTCACTTTGCAAATGTATTGTCTCACCCTAAAAGCAGACTGAAGCTGGATTAAAGCTTTTAAAGAAGTGTCTGTTCTTGGAGACATATACTGGTGTGTGGAAAAAACTGCGGTGTTAGAGCATCTGCTTTTCATTTGGTTTAGTTTGCTTTTAATTAAAAAACTAAAAAGTATTCAATATTGATAAACTGAGAATGTAATTGCAAAATAGTTTTTTTAAATACCAAAGACTATCTGGCTGCAAAATCTATTCTATATTTTCCTAAAACACAATTTTAAGAAAATAATTGGCCAAATAAATTGTTTATTTTTCTATACTATATACTATAGTGTTGGACATTTTTTTTAAAAAAAATGCTTGAAATGAATTGATGGAATAAAATCTTCCTTCTGTGAGCCAGTTTGGTCTAGTGGTTAGGGAGCCAGACTCTTATCTGGGAATATCGGGTTCGATTCTGACCTCCCCCATGAAGCCAGCTGGGTGACCTTGGGCTAGTCACAACTCTCTTCTGAGCTCTCACAGCCCCTCCTACCTCACAGTGTGTCTGTTGTGGGGAGAAGAATAGACAAGCTTTGTCAGCCGCTTTGAGTCCCCTCAAATGGGTGAGAAAAGTGGGGTAGAAAAGCCAACTCTTCTTCTTCTTCTTCTTCTCAAAAATCTACTGTTAGGGTGCATCCCCATGCAATTTAAAGCCCGCTGAAAATCTTCTTTTGTCACGGAGCACCCCCATGCATGGCTTTTATCCGGGCTTCCAGCGCCGCTAATTAGGAAAATGTGCTGCAAAACACCAGCCCTTTAAAGAAGATTGCAAGCGCACTTTCTGGGAAGACGCGGGTATTCAGAGCAACATTTTGCATGGAGACGCTCCGTGGCAAAAGGGGCGGGGGTTCTCTCCGAGGTGGCAAGCTCTCTCTCTCTCTCTCTCTCTCTCTTTTTTTTTTTGCCTCTCATCCACAGCCAGCATTCACGATATGAAAACAGTAGGCAGGCATTCCAATCACAAAGAGAAACAGCAAGATACATTGTAATGAATTGCTTATATCAAGTGAAAGTGTATGAGGCAAGATCACTGGCTGGGGGAGGCAAACAGAGAACTTGTAAATTTTTCTTTTGGGCTTGTGAATGAGTGCACGATCGCACGAGCACCCAATGAAACAGAGAGGGGCGGGGAGAAAAAGATGCGGGTAAGCAAAAGACGCTTCCTTGGGGATGGTCAGTGCATTTTAAATGCACGTTTTGCTGAGCCCCATGGGGACACTTAATTCGGAATTGAACGCGCATTTGTTAGGTCCGCTGCAGTAGACAGACAATAGCGACAGGAAAAAGTACCATGGGGATGCACCCTTACATACGTATTTTAATTGTTTTTATGTTTATTTTTACTTTTTGTTTCTATTTCTATTCAAACCTACACCCAAAACAACTGAGCAAGTCTTCTCTCTGTTGTTTTCAAAGATGACATGAGGTAGATTCAGTTACCAAAGGGCTGTTTTCTTTTTTTAAAAAAATAAATCAAACAACCCAGGATGCTTTCAGATACATGCCATGCTGTACCACCCATGCATAGCTTTTTAAGCCCGCAGTGGTGGCAAAGCATTTAGCAAAATAAAAAGATGCTGATTCAACAGCATCTTACCTTAGAATGTTCCACTGCTGCTACGAGCGACAAAGCTTCCTGTCTAGTGGATGGGAAGCCACAGCTTCCAATATTCCCATCCGGAGAACTAAAACCACTGTAAAGGGATATCACAGCATAGGACACGTCTGGAGGCGTGCTCCGTGATCAAAAAGAGGGGGAAAGCTCAAAATGGCATGTGTTTCCTTTTATCCAAAATGTTGCATGTCACTTTTAAGAGGAAAAAAAAAACCCTCCCCCAAGGACTGTGTGTTGAAAATACTTAACAACAGACTACAACAATAAGATATAAAAAGCCGACAGCAGCAATAAACTACAAGCACATATACCCAAACACCATCAAAATACCAAAGACCATCAGCACAGCTCAATAAAAGGCCACCAGAAATGGTCTTCAGGGCTTTCCTAAATATTAATCTCAACTCCAGCCTCACGCAGTAGGACAACGGATATACTTTTCCAATCCAGTTTCACAAGTCCAATAGCAGCCACAAAAATTCAGACAAGGGGTGTTTTTCCACTGGCACTAGAAGTACCCATTAAGTACCATTAATGGGTACTTAATGGGTACTTTTAGTGACAGTGGAAAAACACCCAGGGAGCGTGGGACAGTGGGAAAACACCCCTTCAGCCAGGGCAGATTTCAACCCCCTGCTGGCTGCCTTCTAAAGCTCTTTACATAAAAATAAATAAATAAGGTTTAAATTAATATCAAGCGCTGGCCGTGTTTTTCCCCACCTCGCACTAAGGAGCTCACCACTTTCCTTTGCTTCTGTAAGAAACCCCTAGCAGAGAAGCGTTTCTAACTGCCACTCGCGGCTTCACTTTCTCCCACTGGCTTTCACTAAATTTTAAAGTCACAGGATCCATTTTCCCCAGCGATTCCCGTTGCTTAAATAAGCAGCACTTCAAGCAGAGTTCTATTTAAATAACAAGAAAATGAGTTCTTTATTGTAACCATCAGTAAGAACCGATAGATAAATAAATAAATACGAGAATCCATAAATAAGTAAGCGGCTTCTCAAGTAATCACACAGCAACTGACAACCTACTCTACCCTAGGCTGTCTAAAGGTTTCTCACTGGCTTTTCCCCCAGGCCTAAGAATCCTTGGAACTATGTTGGAATCTTTCCCTCAGGA
>MTQE01002560.1:11185536-11239262 GCA_014337955.1 Aspidoscelis marmoratus | reverse complement strand
GGGGGCTGATCTGCAGCGCGCGGGCAGCTAGATCTAGCCGCTTGTGTCCCGTAGATGGGCGAGATCGGGTTCGGGGTGAAGCCTTCGGAGACCAGAGCCAGGAGCTCCGATCTCCGAAGGTGTCCTGCCCCATAGGGACCTTGCCCCGGGCCCCGCGATGGGGGCCCAGGGGCCCGGGCATCTTTGTGCCAGCTGCACGGGGCCTGATCAAGCCCCATACAGCCGGCACGAAGCGGTGAAGTGGCTTGACAGCGCTGCCCGCCCCTTGGGTGCTCTCACCCAATGGGAGGCAGCGTTGCCAGCTGTATCCCCGCTCCTGGCTGGCCTTTGCCGGCTAAGACACTTCCCGAACACTTTTACCATTCACACACAGGCGCGCCGGAACGCGTTTACATGCGTTCCAGCACTCCTGTGTGTGAATGGTCAAAGCGTCCGGAAGTGTCTTAAGCTTCCCGCTTATGGAACGCGTGTAGTGCGAAAATGCCTCTAGTCTCAGCATCCTGCTTCACACAGTGGCCCACCAATTCCTTCTGGGCACCTCAAAGAGAAGACAAAAGAACCTTTGCCTGCTCTCAATTCCCTGTGAATGGCCTTGAGAGCATCCTGCCTGCCTTTCCAACCTGAAGGCAGTATCTAGTAGCCATTGATACACCTATCCTCCATTATCTAATCCTTTCTTAAAGCTATCCAGGCTTGTTACACTCTTATAGCACTCTTCTGACCTCTTACAGCAGGGTAGCAACTGGCTACTTATTGGTCCTTGTGGACACCACACCCCCCCAACACACCAACTGAGCCATGAGAGACCAATGTTGAAGACCTTCCTCTTGGCTCAGTTATGGCACCATCCCACCCATCTTTCATCAGCCGCTTCTGCCCTACCTTGCAGTGTATATGTGAGAGTGGAATGTGGTTTCTTCTAGAGGGAATTTTATCTCCACACTTGTTTGTGGCAATGACATGTCTTAAAGGGCAGAAGGAAGGGATGCTACTTGATTGGACTATTCATGTTTTGCATTTGTTTTAGGGGCATTTAAAACAATGTTTTAAAATAATTATTACCTAATTATTCAAATTGCAATAGAGAGACAAATCCCATGTGCTAGTCTGTTATCTCTATGCTTATTTATTTTTATATGAATTCCTACTGCAAACAACTTGGTTCCATGTTGCTGAATTCATTCTGACATATTTTCATTTACTTTGGCAATTTCTGGACATATGTTTTCAAACAATGCCAACACATTATATACCATGTACATTGCACTTTAAATTCATGAGTATGTACTAAACCCATTTGATAAACTGTCTGTAACTATCATTTTTAAAATACTCTGGAAAAAAATCCAGATGTATAATGTCTGATTGCACAGAACAGCATTTTCTACCCAAATATGTATCCAGAATCCAAACTGCTTCGTTTTGTGGGCAAATATTTGTGTACAAATATGAAGCTCACCACATTTGGGGGCAGGGGGAGTGTATTAGGCCAAAGCCTAATATTCCCCCATTCAATTCGTATCAAATCAAATGTGGGAGATTGGCTTCATGCACACCCTAACATTTACTCATTCAATATTTATATCCCTGCCTTCATCTGAGTTACCTAGGGTGACTTACAACAATAAAAATATTAAATTCATAGCCCTTCCTACCACCTATGAGGAAGGACAACATTCAGAGGAAGCTAAAAATCAACGGCCTGGGCAAAGAGACATGTTTTAACTAGGCACCTGGTATAACTCCACTGGAAAGCTGTTCAAGCGCCTGGGGCCATTTCTGAGTGTGGTGGAATTACAAGAAGGGCCACATCTGGTGATCTTAATATTCTGGTAGATGTATAAAAGAAAAGGCGCCCCTTCAGATATTTGGGGACCAAGTCAGTTAGGGTTCTATATGTTAACATCAACACTTTGAATAGGGGTCGGTGGTGAATTGGCAGTCAGTTTAGTATACTTCAGGACCAGTGAGATGTGTATCTGGCCAGAAACTCCCATCAGCAACCAAGTATGGGTGCATTACAGCATACCTCATTCCAATCTCCTGATGACGTCTCCCAGTAAGTTCAATGCCAACCCCGAACAACTCCTCAAGGCAACAAAAGTCTCCCATTGCTACTTTCTAAACCCTTTCTCAATAAACTACAATAACCACTGTAAAACAAAATAAGTTCTTAAGCTAATCTGTGGGGCTGGGGAAAATGATCAAAATATGGATGGATCAAACATCAGGATGACACACATTGTTATTAGCAGCCTTCAATAACAAATTGCCAAGTTAAAGATAACATGAGAAATGTTGCCTTTTTGTTAAATCACCTTCTTTTAGTTGCCCATCAAAATTTTGTTAGTTCTCTGTCCTTTTTTGCTTCTCTTTCTGCTTGATGTCCTTCACAGTTTTCAGCCTCTGCCTAAAAATGACTCTTCCAGAAAATCTACCTTTGGGTTAAAGAATCTGGAAGGAAAAAAGTGACTCATCAGTAGCTCCACAGGTTAGTTGAAACTGAATAAAAACTTAGATGTTGCTGGGCATTTAAAACTGCAGCCCAAACCCCTCTGAAGCTGAAACATTGATAGACTGTGCCTTTGCACGTATGGCCACACAGACACAATGCTGGGCTTTTAATCTCAAACCAAAATCCAACTGAAGCTGAAACATAGGCCGTTTCCGCACTGGCTGCCAAAAAAGGGTCTTTTCAGATCCATTTTCTGGCGATCCACACGTCCACACACATTTTTTAATTTTTTTTTTATTTTCCATTTTATTTGTATACCACCTTTCCAAAAGAAAATTTGCCCAAGGCGGTTTACAACAAACAGAAAATATAAAAGTCAAAATAATAATCAAAACATTATAATAAAAATACATTATAAATATTGCAATTCATACAAAACATTGCAAAAGCCACACACACATATACATTGAGACAGCTGAGGCCAAGTGGAGTCCAGAGCAGCTGACCAAGGGCCCCAGTCCCACAAAGAATCATCACCTTCAAGATGTCCATGCACATTCAGGCTGGAGAGTCATCCAGAGGGCAGAGTGGTCTAGGCTGCTACCACTAGACCACCCCTAGGAGAAATGGCAGGGTTCTCCTCCTTGGTTCTCCTTCCCTAGATCAGAAATCTGCTTCTGTCTTGCATCCAATGCCTAGTGTCTAGCCAACACTTTAAAACTCATTACAGAAAATGAATTACCTACAATGGAGGACAAGATGTACATTCCTCTACCTGTACACCTTCAGTTTCTGGAACTACATGATGAGGACCCTACTGCTGGCCATTTCAGATTCCTCAAAACTTTCCTTCCTCTCAAACATCTATATTGGTGGCCTAGCATGCACAAAGACATTGCATATTATGTTTGTTTCTGTCCCATCTGCGAGACCTCTAAGGCCCAAATGCAGAGAGGGACTAAGTTCTAGGTTAGCAATCTAGCAAGAAGACCAATAGTAGCTAACAGTCCTTGTTCCAGCTATGATGAGTAATAGCAATCCTTTTATATCAAAGGATAATACAGAGTACCAAGTCCCTATAGCCCCCAATGAAAAGCCCACTCCTTGACAATTTATTCCATTGCCTAGCTATGTAGTAGAATTGCAGAAATTACAGGCATTCCATTTCAGTTTCATAGCACATAAAAATAAGTATCTTTAGGCAAAATACTATTTTGTCACATAAAACATATATTTCACACAAGCTAATGACTGACACACATTTCCTTAGACAAAATGTGTACATAGTGTAGCAAATCCTTAAATTACGTTAAAAGTCTGCAATAGTGCAATAAAGAATTGGGAGAGAGTGGACCCAGCAATGACATTTGCAAAATAGAAATGAATTAATTTTGGCCCCCTCGATAATTTTTCATTATTACAACAGGCAAGATGCCTCTCTTTACAAACACGCAAGACATATTTGGCATTACCTCTTTGTAGACAGGAGGGGGCAGGATTAGGACCTGTAGACAGGTCTGTCATTCTACCTAGCAAGAAAACATTTATCTTAACGGCAGACTTAAATATTAGCTCATAAAGCAGTTGTTTGGAAATTATAATGCTGCTCTGAAAGATTTTGCTTTTTAATAGCAATACAAACAATATATGTCAGCTCAGTAACAAAGAACCTTCATAAAGCAAACGATTTTAGATCTACCCATACTGACTCAAAGGGAAGCACACCTAATTTAAGTGGCATTCATTCCCACCCACACACAACAGCACATTTGTAGTCACTGGAGGATAGAGAATGTTTTGTAAGTGAAATTCTGCAAATCCTCTTCCTTTTGAAAACAATCGTGATTCTTTCTTTATGAACTGCTAGAAAATGCTGCTGACAACCCATGTGAATTAGTAGGGCTTGTTATGTAGGCTGCCAAAGTAAGAAACAAATAACTATCCCAGGGAAACCAAGTTTTTAGAACACACTGAGCTTTAAGATCTTGGATGCCAAATATCTGTTTTGTTTCATTCCTGGTTTTTGATTCAAAATAAACCCTTGTGAAGCTTTCCTAAGGAAGGCGTCTCAGTGACCCAGCCTGCAAAAAGAAAAAAAAATCTGTAGCTTGGATCAAGACTGCTCACAAGTTTAGTTCCTAAGATGCTCTGCCCCGCAAAAAATTGTCTGATGTATAAGGGCAGTCCCAGATATGTGAACGTGCGGTATGTTTTCCTGTCCTTCCCCAAACCACTGAACTTTGGAGTCACTTCTGAGTCACTTCAGAGTCACTTCGAAGTCACTCCGAAGTTCACTCCGAAGATCAGCACAGTCTTCAAAGGCACTCCAGAGCTATTTTGCACAGACTTCGAAATGACTTCAAAGTGGCTTCAAAGTGGCTTCGGAGCCTATGTTTAAGGGGGGCCCAATGGGTGCATCCCCTCCCCCTAGCCTCCTCTAGACCCCATTGCCTGTTTCCAGTGGAAACAGGCTCCCTTTAATCTGGATTTTTTGGCAGAAGACCCCATTGTAGACCCCATTAATGGGGTCTACAGAAAATCTGGATTAAAGGCCAAAATGTATCCATTAGATCCAGATTTCCCCCAAGGCAGTGGAAACAATCGGGTCCCAAATGGGTGCCGTGGTGGAAATGGGATCATCCGGCTCACACCCAAATGGGTCCTAAATGGGTGCAAAAATGGGTACTTTTTGACAGTGGAAAAACACCCTTGGACATCCAGGAGCACTATGGCTTTTCTGAAAAATTGCCTGTACCAAGAGACCTTCCATCGTTACTACAGAGACCTGTCCTTAGTTACTGAGAGTCATCCCTTCTCTTGCACTCTGAACAACCTCAAATAGATGTAATAAACTTCATTCCAATAGTTTCATGATTCCTCAGAAGAGCACACATAAATATGTATGACACACTGCAGGAAATAAAAATATAATCCAATTACATTTTACCTGTAACCTAACAGAGAAAGTAAAATAAATGCTACTGAAACCTATTTGTACATGTTTATATTGGAAGCATGCAGGAGTATTTTTTTAAAAAAAAATGAGAACAAGTTATAAGTGATTATTGTTTTTATTGCAAGACAGCCTTCTTGGACTCTGTGGCTTGAGTGAATTTGATCCAAAATCTGAATAACTCATACAATATGAACCTTATAATGCAAAGCAGGCATATATGAAGTAAAATTGGGATTTTTTTAAAAAAAATTATACAATATTTGAAAACCAACATACAAATCTCAACTGCAAACATCAGTCGTTTAAAAACTCTTACAGAGTCCTGCCAGTTCCAATAGGATAAAAAACAATGAAGCTTTCCTGCAGACCCCCCTCCTTTCTCCCCCCCCCCCATGCTTTTACATCTGAAAAAAACATCAGTTTCTCTAAAGACAGATATGAATAGGGCCGGGTGCTGCTACAGCAGGAGGCCAAGTTGTGTTGATATTTGATATAATAACTCAGGCCCAAGTGGGAAAAGGGAGACGTGATAGATGATTTGTATGTCCCACTCTGACTTTTGCTGGTAATCAAATCTCTTTGGATTTGCCTAGAAATCACAACCCAGACAGGAATGTCTTCTGAATCCCACTTCTTCCTGCTCCTACAGATGTAATAAAATAATATTGTACGGAAACAAGGGGGTATTTAAAATGCATGTAATCTTTTAAAATGAAGACATCATTTGACACAGAGCTCCTTTTCTCCACCTCTCAGAGCCTTGGATGCATTTGTACAATTCTCCCACAAGCAGTAATTACACCCGTCCTGCAGGACATAACTTAGCAAGGAAAGGAGGCAACTGGAATCTCCAGCACGAGGATTGCTGGCAGGTTGTAGTGGGGTTACATTTTTAATGTTCACTTAAATTAAAACCATTCCACCAATAGAAATCTAGAGCAGCGAGCAAAGGCACAAGCTAGAACCTCTCCGTCCAATGCATTATCACTCTATTTTCAGCAAACTGTTTTGCTTTTAAATGGGAGAATTTTTCAAATACCACATCCCACACAGCAGTATAGCTGGAAGCATTCTGCCACCTCATTCTCACCCTATTCACAGTTTCATGTGCAGACCCAGCTTCCTTCAAACCTTGCTAAAGAAATTGAAGAGGCCTGGAAATGGGAAATCACCAGTACCTACGAAAATGCAATTCCCCCCCTTCCCCTTTTGTTGAGTTTCAGAGGTCAAAGTTGGCTGAACCTGACCAGATCTGGGGCGCATGCCCAGCTCACTATACTGAGTCACATCTGGCCAGTTCCAGATGTGTTTATCTACAAGGAATGTTTGCAACAGTCCCAGACACTCTAATCAGTCTCAGCGGGTTGCTGTGAAAATCAAATAACATAGAAAAAGCTCTCCGTGCTGCCCCATGTCCTTTGGCTAGAAGCACACATGTGATGTTCAGAATCCATCTTGATATATAATTCAACTAAATGTAATCTTCCCCCCAGTAAATCGACTTTCCTGAGTTCTCATATATTTCTAAGTAGATATTTAGAAAGGTAAGCTTTGAGAGGATATTGTTTAGTTATTAAAGCATACACACACCAAATAAATAAATAAATAAATAAATAATGGAGGAAAGCTCCCAACTCAAGATTGGGCTGTCCAAACATCTGGATGTCCATGAGGTAATGTAATCACACGCATACATCACAAATTGTTTCCCAGTCACCCCAAGAGTTGACTTACATCATATCAACTCTTGGGGTACCACACAGTGACTAAGGGTCTTTCTGCACTTACTTGTTAATCCAGATCTAGGAGCTGCTAAGAACATGCCTTCTGCATGGAATTATCATATATCCAAATCAGAACCACACTAAGGGTTCGGTAATCCAGATTAATGGCATACCAGAGAAATGTAGTCTACAGTTGTGCTAGCACTCCCTGATCTGGATCAAGGAAGAGGTATGACATGCACAGTTACAGCAATAATAATTTTTATTTATAACAGCCCTTCCACCCAAGGGTGGAACAAGAAACACATATAGTCACAAACACATATATAGGGCGTGTTCCCCTTCAACTTTCAAAGAGATTTGAAATCGTTTTCAAAGCTGGCAATTCCCACAGGATCAGAGGATTCCACAGTTTCTGCAGATTAAATGTCCCAAAACGTGGGTTGTCTGTATTCAAATAAAAAGAACTCTCACTGCAGAATTTACAAATAATCCTCTTTTTGCTACTGGAAATGCACACGGTTTTGGGGGCGGGGAAGCATGGTTTTAAGGGCATTCCCTCCATTTCCCCTGATCCTATGAAAGCTTTGATTTGTCGTCCCCTCTCCCCTGACTGATGGGGCTGGTTGAAAGGGGAGGGGAAGGAGGTGAAAAATGAACCTGATGTATCAGTGAGATGTAATAATGTATCAGAAGAGAGATTTAACAAGAGAGATGTATACAGAGGGTGGAGCTAGAATTCCCCCCCCCCCATGAAGTCACAGTATGATGGTCCCCAATTGCTGACCATGTGGCGAGGTGATTCTGCTGGGTTTTTCCCCTGCCAGGCAGTGAAGAATAGAAAGTGAGTCCGCATTATTAGGTAACAGTGGGAACACGCAAAAATGGAGGTGAATGCTGATTAAATAAATCAGGCTAAATTGTTCAGTGGGGACATAGCCATATTAATTGAAAATCAGCACACCAGTTCCTCACCAGAAGCTTCCACCACCACAATCCCAAAACTAAATGGCTCACTCAGGTGTTCAAAAAGAAGGGCCTTCTACCCCTTCCAAAAGTGGAAGAGATCCTCCTCCAGCCAAAAGCCTACAGGAAGACTATTCCACAACCTTTGGGCCAGGATTCAAAAGGCTCACAACCTTGAGGAGACTGTACAGGTTGGTGGAACAAAGTGATTGCAAAGACATCTTCTCAGTGCCTCTGCAATAATGGCTGCATTGACAGCAATGGTGCCTTCACCTACAAAGAAATCTCCTATCCATGGAGAAGATGCCTTCACATTGCTTTTGAAGACACCTCCCTCTCTTGTTCACACACACACATACTCTACCCAGATGTAACATGTGATTGACATGGCCAATTTCATTGGGTGTTGGAGTTGCTGTAGCCAATTGCATCACAGTGTGGGCGGTTCATATGGTGGTAGTTCCATATCATTTCCAGTCCATTGCAAAAGCAGCTTAGGAAGAAGCTTAAGTGCTATAAGAGGAGTTCTCTGCAGCAGCAAGGTTTAGATTTCTGAAGCCAGGAGTCCCCACAAGGCATTTATGTGCCACATATTATGTCCTCACAGTGGCTCACATATAACTCCTGGGAATCACTCTAGCTCCAGATTGCAGTGATTTCAAATTTGGTAAACTTCATTCAGTTCTGCCAAAAAATTAAAAATGGTTATGCTCCCCCCTTCAAAGAAACCATAATCAGTAATGGTACATACCATCTAAAGACCAATACACACCTTTGTTAGGCCCAGCAGCCAGAGAACATCTTAGGCAGTAGACCACTAGTCCTTCAAACTTTCTTTGGTTTCAACAAAAAGAAAGGTTCCAATCATGTATTTATGGGAGACAAAAATTGAAATGCATGCGAAAAAGACAGTGGGAAAAATGGAAACGTGGAGGGGAAAAGACTGTGCTTCATACGAATGTGTGAATGAGTGTGCATAATACGATGTGGCATCTGTATCTTTTTCTCTTGCTTGCTTTTACCTGATTCAGTGCATCTCCTGTGAAGAGAGAGTCCCAAAGTTTCAGTCCATTCCAAATCCAAGAACTACGGAATGACCTCTGAGCCAAATTTCCCTGCATTACAGATCACTGGACCAAATCACCACCTTCTCTTTGACAGCCCTAGTATTAACATAACACTGCTTATTATTTTCTGCTCCTTGCTGTCTTTTTTTCTTTTTCTGGTTTCCTGTTCTAGTTTAATTTCCCTTTGAAAAACACCTGACCTGTCCATTTTGAAAACCCATTATGCTATCCTAACATGGGATAATTAAAAATGGCTGAATCTCAAATTTTATTTTGTTGGGGGTTTTTTTGCAGGGGTGGAGAAGAACTCATTTGCCTTAAACAAAGCCAAACTGCCATGTATGTTTAGGCTCATTTCTAATATGTTTCAGTATAGACCAGTGTCCCGTCTTAATAAAACAGGATGCTGAAGTGTGGCCCTCCAGATGTTCTTGAACTGCAACTGGCACCATCAGTTTAGGAGCAGCTGGGGAGTTGCAGCTGAGCACAAAGAACATGAATCAGCAAGCCATACAAATCCAATACCCCTATGTGCGAAATAGCCATCTGAGCAGTTTTCTGCAGAGCATTTCCTTTCATCCACTCCTCACAGGCACGAAGACATATTCCAGTTTTATTAAACAACAAATCCCTAAAAGGCTTTAAAAGTAATTCAGGTTCCTGGATTTAAGCCATGTATTATATTAAATTGGTATTTTGGCATATTTCAGGTGCCAACAGTCCAGATACAGCAATTTGTTACCTACACATGAGGTATTTCATCCTTCTCAAAATGGCATAAAAGGGGCTACATGAAGAGTTCTAAAACTCATTTTCAGGGGATAACCACCTAGTTTTCTCTTGGACAATTTTATTTTATTTTTTTGCTAGCAGTTACTTTTATTTAGGCAGGGTTTTCAGCAAAACCTGACATGTAAATATGAGGCAATAAATGAAGAGCTATAGCTTAGTGATAAATCACCTTCTCTGAACGGGCTTCTCAGTGACAGGACAGTTCAAGGTGGAGGGAAGTGTCATGGCATACCTAGTCTTCCACACCCCACTATTTGCCCACACACACCATGCTGTAACCTTATAGCATTGGGCACAAAGTGCAAAGTTTGCACAGTTTATGCACAACTTGGGATATGCAGAAATATTTGTAACATTCGTTATTTGGATGAATTTGGGTGAATTCAAACATTTTTATGTAAATTGAATGTCGACATTTATTTTTTAGTATTTGTATGAATACGAATATTTCAAGTTATCTGTACGAATAATTCAGACATGTGCTTGTGTACATACCCATATGCATTGCATGCATATCCATACGGATACGTACAGATACATACGGGATGAAGGTGGGATGTGTACAGGATGAAAACAGGGTGCACAGAGATACATATGAGTTTCGTATCATTGGATACATATCAAATATTCGTACGAATAGATATGAATGTATTCATATTGGTTCGAATGTCCAGACATTTGTTTGTTTTTCTTTATTCGTATGAATTCAGATATTCAAATATTCAAATTGAATAGAATGTCAAAAATTGCATTCCTATGCACAACCGTTTGTCATTCCATCAGGTCTGACTGGAAGTGATACACAGACAAGCCACACAAATTCCCATATTGTCAATCTGGTGATCTGAAGGAGAAGGCACACACAAGACCAATGGAAACTTCTCCACGACACATAATAGAAAGAATGTGTGGACAGAGCCATAGGGTTGATGGAGTACAAGACAGTTTCCCATGTCTCCTATCATCTTGATTTAAAAGTGCAACATTCTTCTTGTAAAAATGGGGGGAGGTTAAATAAATACAAAATATTAACTGATCAGTCATAATCTGAGTTGAAGGCAACATCAGCAAGGCTCTGCTAGAGCACACCAGGTGCAATCCGGTCACCAAGGCTGTTTCCACACGGGCCCCGTAGACCCCATTAAGAACCCAGTTGGTACGGATTTGGTACACATTCACTAGTACCTTCCACACTGCAGGCCCCATTAGGACCCCACTGGGATTGCATTGTCTGCATGAGCATCATCAAGTTCCAGATCTAATGGGGTCTTTGGGCCACATAATCCGAATTAACTGTAGACCCTTTAAAGGGGTTTGCAATCTGTTCCTGTGCCCAGAAGACTGGAATTCAGATTGCGCATCCACATGCATGGTGGGCCTACGTAGCTGCTACGTTTCCTCTTTGTAGAATGACTATGCAGGTGAGCTATGCAACCAGTGGCCACCAACATAATAGCTACATAGGCAACTATGCACCCATTTCCCTTCCATGCCCACAGTCAATGGAAGTTACTTGTTACTTTATTTATATCCTATCTTCATCCCGAAGGGACTCAAAGCAGGGTACAAAAATTAACAATCTGATACAATATAACATTATATGACTCTCGATTGACAGTTGTGCAGGCCTATCATGCCATGCCACAGGCGGCACTTCCTGCACGGGCCTATTTGGGGCCTTAGGATGCATGCTATGGCATCCACAGGGCAGCCCTGTTTCACAGCCATTGTCATCGGGTGCCATATGGCCTGTACAGACATGTGTGATCTTCATTTAGATCCAGAACTACAAGGAACAGATTCCCCAAGGACCAGGCTCCAAAGATTGATATTTACTTAACTCACAATTTGCATAAAGTGTGGAAATAGCCCTAGAGTCCACTCGAACAACCATGCCTGACTGACTTCTGGATACAGAAACCACACAGAGGAACATTCCAGAATGAAATCACTTTAAAATGGCTTCCCTCACAGAGCAGGGCTGAGTTCCGTTCCTGTCCTCACCATGTGGACAGACAGTGACTGCAGACGTGGCCCAACCTGATTCCAAAGCTCAGGCTTCAGAAATGGACACCTTGGGGGGGGGGCATTCTGGAGCTCCAGAGTGGGACTGGTGCCTTGTGCTGCACACAACAGTGCCTCACCCCCTGCCAGGTGTGATTCACAAAGAGCGGTCTCTGAAGTGTAGGCCACAGCACACAGTCTGGAAGTGAATGAAGAGTAACATTAGTTGACTTCCAGAGAAACATGTGCCTTCTAGTGTTGTGCACGAATGTTCTAAACCTTCAAAATTCGATCAAATTCGATTGAATGTGGACATTCAAATCTGAATAGAACGTCTTCGCATTCGAATTTAAACATTCAAACAAATTTCAAATGTTCCATGTTTGAATGATTCGAAACATTTGAAAGATAGGTATCTGTATGCATTTCTGTGAAAATGGGATGCATATGGGATAAAACAGGATGCGTATGAAATGCACACAGATATGTGTAACACGTACATATCTTGTCAACATTCGTATCTTTATGAATGTTGTTGACGTTCGTATCTTCAAATCTAACATTTGAACAAATAGTTTTGAATGTATTCTATTCAAATCAGATTTTGTTGCATTCAGATTCTAAACATTTGAATTAACTGAATGTTTGGACACTCGAATTCAAATGCAAAAAAAAAAACAACCAACAACATTTGTGCACATCCCTAGTGTCTTCAGGCCTTCAGCATCTCAACTGTCAGAGCACTCCACAGGCTACGACTGAGAAAGCTCTGCTTTCAGTAGTTACCCATCATGCCTCACAAAACAAAGAAATCTGAGGAAAACTAAGATTCTGAGTGAAACACAACTGGATAAAAAGGCAGTTCTCTTTAGCAGACCATTCTGCCCAAGCTGTTTGATTAATCTTATACATAAAAATCAAAACTGTATGCAGTGTGGACAGGTTAGGGATGCCATACTCCTGATGTTTGGTACCTGGCAGAACCACTTCAGCTTTGCCAAAGATGGCCCTACATCCATTTGTTTCATAAACACATTTTAGATATTGATTGCATTGTGTGCTCTAAAATTACAGAATTAGTCTTATTTTGTGCCATACTCTTTATTTCCCCTTTTAAAAATAGGATATTCATCATATCCCTTTCAAACAAAACACCAAAGTCTATATCTTTTGACAAAAATCTTTCAACTATACCCAGACCTTCTGACCGGCCCCTAACAGGCAAAGTGGGCAAGGTCCCATTACGACCAGTAGCTCAGAGCCTGAGCCTCCTCTCTCTCCCTCCTTCATGCATGTCTTAATTCAGAACAGCTAATGTGTGCACAATCCATTATGTGCAGTGAGGTCAGATTTCATGTGAGTTTGCATAGAACTGCAGCCTCCGTGCTGGCTTGCCAACCATACCGACCCTGCTCCCTTTTAGCTGTCTTGCCCTCTCTACCCCACCAGTCTCAATGGGCACCAGCCAACCCTGGATCTAAGCAATTAGCAATCTAAGGAAAACTTTTGCACAACAAGAAGGCTCACCCTACAAAAGATCTGGAGAAGTCCTGGAGCCTCTTTCTGCCAGCTTGCCTTCATCACAGAAAGGATGTCTAAGGAAGACAAGTGCATCTGTATATCCTTCATACTACTTATAGGGTTGAAATAAACAGTTGCATTCCAGATTAGCTGTTGCTTGTCAGTCAGAATGAAAACAAAGAGAGAAAAGATGGACCTGTGCACAATGAAATCTAAAGGACAGAAGTCAAGGGGCTTAAGCATGCCTAACACTAACATCAGAACAGACTTCACATTCATTTGATGTAAAATATTACTCTGATCTTGAAATTATAGGGAAATAATATTTTTAATGGTCACCTCAAAAACAAACAGGAGGTCTAGGAGCTATGATTGACCTGAGCAGCTGCTTTTCCCATTTGCAGTTCTGGGAAAGTCTTTATGCATTAGGATATTAGGAGTGTTAAACAATTTGATAGCTTCAAAAGCGGTCGTCGTGATGGTGACTTCTTGGTTTCATAGGGCATTAAATATAATGACTGGAGTTTTGGCCTGCTCCTAATTTGTCTGACATCTTCCAAATATTTATTGTTTATTTGGTATTGCACATATATAAGACATCAGTAGCTAATGGCACAAGAGTTGGTTTATTCTCCCAGAGATATTTTCTTTCAGTTCAAAAATCTTGCTATTTTGTTATCTCTGTTATAAAAATCAGCTACATCTGAAACATTTACATCTTGTTATTTGTTCATTAATTCATCCTAACATCCTGACCTATCATGGTATAATAGGCTAGCTTACAAAGAGATCAAAATACAAAATTAAAACTTCAAAAACAGATAAAAATGCAAATGGCATATGCCAAGAGAAATGCTTTCCAGGGAGGGAAATTATAATTTTCTTTTCTTCAACCACAGGAAGATCACAGATATCATTATCGTCATCTTTCTAGATTTGGGCATGCCTACCGCAGCAACAGGCGCATGGTATGTTTGTGATAGATCATATGCCTTTGAGATCTAAATAAGGTATAGAAATTTGCATCTGCTCCATTCATCACATGGCATCACCAGGAACCCCAACACATTCTTCCCTTTCTCTACATTAAAATACTTCCACTTTAATACTATTTCATTTTATTTATAAATGAAACAATCCTTAGATTTTTGTTCTTGTTAAAACACTTGTTAAACTCATTTCTTGGACAGCTGGAATCAGGCTGCATCTACACACATGAAAAAACAGTTGCACCTAATGCAACTCTAATCCATATTAGAGGCCTTTAAAGGCATATTTTCTGGCCCTTAATGTGAAGAGGTCCCAGTGTGCAGATGCTGCCGTTTCTAATCCATTTTCAAGCCACTTTTTACTGTGTCCAGCTGCAGCCTCAGTTTCTCTCAAACTAATAACTCCCATGCCCCTTTTAATATAAAATGGTATCAAAGTAGAGCAATATTTTAAGCACCTTTTCAAATATTCAAGAATGTAGCAAAGTTTTACCAACCACACAGAGAGCTCATTTTTTCTTTCTTTTTTGGAAGACTGGTTCATCATAAAAACAAAAAGGAAAGCGTAACTGTACCTGTTTTTAACTATATCAGTAATTTAATTATGCATCTCTCTAAGTAATTTCTGAGGCTAATAAACTATAAGTTTTAAGTCCATAAACAGAACCACTGTCACATATTCAATTCTGTTTATTTTGGGGGTTTCTTACGCTACGCAAAAGATTGCTTCTATAACTAAAGTGTTGAATTCTCAACAGAAATTAAAGAAAAAATGTTATTTTTTTTCAGCAATTGTTTTGAGATCAAAACAGATTATTTATAGTGACCTTGGCACTAAACAATAAACATGGTAGACGGTCCAGCTTAGATCTGACATTTTTTAAGTGCAATGAATAGGATAATTGTCCAATCTGCTGGTTATCTAAACTAGTGCCTTTGGTTTTAATCTTCTTGTGGCCTCCAGGAACGGTGTTATCCATGTCTAAGGAGAGATAACGAACACGGACAACCTGACTTCCCAGATCAAATGCGCTTAGAATTCCTCTTTGCTTCCCCTCCCCATGGGAGCAATAAACAAACAGACAAATAGGCTCTGAGCACTTCTAGGCACCTGCTATGCCCTAAACAGCCTCCAGCATGGAATCAGAAGAGAGAACCAGGGGCCAAGATGAATGGCAGTCAACTTTATAAATATCTCTCCCACAGCTGCTGAAGCTGAGGTGTCAGGCTGGACAGCAAGAGAGATTAATTTTGGCACACCTCATAGCATTAGGGGGATTGCTTAGACAATCCTCTAAGGTTACACACACATACACATTATATTTTGCAACTTTTTCACAGGACCTAGAAGGCTTTGGGCAACGTTTAATGCAATCTGTCCAGGACAGCATTGATATATTCATCACAAAAACCAGTTATTTTTAGGAACTGGTCCACATGCTACATATGTGCACTGGATGGCCAAACCACGGCACGCATTCATAGCTTTAATTATTTGAGGGTGATATTTGTGAAAGCAGGAGTGTAGAAAAAACACTGTTAGCTGGTCTGAAGGCTAATGGATCTTTTCTTTGAAAGCTGCTCTTGACTCTGGCTAAAGAAAAAACAACCCTTCTCTTCCAACACAGAATATACTAAAGAGACAATCTTGTTTTCATACACTGATAATGTATGAAGTAGGGTTAAGCCCAAGAAACCAAAAAAAGTCTCACATTTATTTATTTAGTTAAATAGATATTTATTCTCTCCTTCACCAAAGCCCCTGTGTTTTGCCCACCCAAACCCACAAAACCTAGAAATAATCACTAATAATCTAATAAAGATATTAAAAACTGGCTGAAAGAAGAAATAAAACCTCAACACCTTTATTGAACCCAATACTCAAAAAGCCCACTGAAGATACAGGGAGACTGTGTTCACATCTAAGTTTTAATCTACTTTCAGTCTACTTTCAGAGTGAGAGATTGCATCAGGAAAGTGTTAAGCTGTTTTCTTTCAGCATTATCTAATTCAGAAAATCCACCTTTGGGTTAGATAATAAGTGGAAAGAAAACTAGTTACTTTGCTGATATGTTCTCTCATTCTGAAAGTGGACTGAAACTGGGTTAAAACTTAGGTGTGAACACAGCCAAAGAAAAGGAAGACTAAAGGAAGTGTGATTACACTGTATTAGACCCTTCTTCTTTATTTTGCATTTTTTACTGGGACACATAAAAAGAAGAAAGCCAGAAAATTCAGTACTAAGGAAGTGAAAAAGAGAAAAGAAAAAGCACTGGGCTTTAATTACTGCAAGAAATAAGAGTATAGCTCATTCATACCTTTTGATTATGATATTGACTTTTTTCCTCAGCATGAATATGGAGTTATTTCATATCTCAGCAAATACAACAGGTACGAGATAAGGACAGAGGAAACAGCAACAGCATGATTGAAATGTTTGCTTTTCAATTCTTGGACTAGGGCTCCATCATTCCATCCATCCATCCATCCATCCATCCATCCATCCATCCATCCATCCATCCATCCATCCATCCATTCGAAGGTCTCCAGGCAGGTAACAAACATTATTAGAACCTAATCTGAATGACTGAGAGGTCCACCAGTTTGGTCTTGAGGTTAGCATGCCAGATTCACATCTCATAGTCACTAGGTTTGATTCCATGAAGCCAGTTGGGTGACCTTGGTGTAGTCACAGCTCCCTTTCTGAGCTCTCACAGTCCCACCTACCTCACATGGGATCTGTTGTGGGGAGAAGAACTGAAGGTTTGTCAGCCGCTTTGAGTCCCCTCAAATCAGTTAGTGGGGTATAAAAGCCAACTTTTCTTCTTCTTCTTCAGAAAGTTATTTTAGGTTGGAATCTTATAGATGCTTTTCTGGAAGTAAGCAACATTGAACAAATGAGGCTGAGTAGGAACTGTTGTGGCTTCAGAATTAGGTACTTGAGATAATGGGCCAACCCTTTACTGGACAGTGTCTGGACACTCTATAGGGGTAGGTATGAAAATAACTGGCAAATTATTTGATTTAATTCATTCATTACTGGCGTATTTTTACTGCTAGGGAGGTAGAGAGATCCTTGTGGAACATGTACTTTTAGTCACAGTACTAAAAGAACTTGGCTGCAAGAAGATCTATTCATTGCTGTATTTCAGATCACAAAAATGTCTGGGACTAGCCAGGCTTTTCCTACATAAACCTTTCTTTTGCATTAGCACTTTGAGTAATGCCTCCACAATGTTGTAAGGACCATCTCTGGAAAATTCCACTTCAATAGTATTTAAGTACGTTGGGAGCAAAGGAAAATGAAAGTATTTTTCATTACATATTCTTGCTGTGCTGTTTATTGAATCTACAAAATAATGAATAAATAGCTTCTTCTGAATGTAAGAAAAATCGAGAATTCTGTAAAAAGTGACATTTATTTTTCCTTTTAACAAGTCAGGAGATAACCTACATAAATTGACCAAATTTGCTACAGCTGCTCAGAAACTGAGACAAAAGAGTCTCAGTTCCTGCTAGAGTGCATTTGAATTTATTTACCTCTGCCTTGTCCTTTATTATGTCATTGTGATATATATTTTTTTAAAAAAAACCTTTGTTTGGAACCCTGTATGTACTATGCCCCCACTATGGAAAAATGCTACCTAGCTGTTGTTAATGAGAAAGTATTTACCAAAGAATTGTTAATATATTGAATTAATAAATGCAAGTCCAAAGGGAAAGAAATTTAAACAAGGAGAACTTTTTTTTTACAGAATTAATTTTTTTTAAAAAAAACCATAAGCCACAGATTTTGCTCTTCTTCTTTCTTAGGAGTTCGGTAAAGCATAGCCATGTTACTGCTAAAACTGTAATGTTAGAAACAGAGAAAACAGTTGTGCTGTCACATCTTTAAACCACTCTCTGAGTCACCACTCGTATAAAAAGAGGTAAAAGACAGCCCAAATATCGAGGAAGTCCTCTACTTTGGCTTACCCTGACCTCTAGGGGATTGTTTTAATTATTTACACAGTCAACGTTTTATGAGCAACAACTGCATATGGACAAAATTCACAGCTCGATGCACAGGCCGGGCAGACTGGCGCAATTTGACTTTGGCTAATGAGGCTGTGATGCTGAGCAATTCTAGAGCAGGACCCGGAAACACTGTGAGTTGATTCCCACAAATGTGAGAAGATCAGGTCACAGATTTCAACGCCTACATTGCAACTGGCAAGGTTGCAGCCAGCTAATTCCAATGATATTTGTTCCCTAATAATGTTGTTAAGTTTAGGGAAGCATAATGAAGCTCGAAGTTTAAGCGCTTTGATTTTGCAGCACTCTGGATTAGCAAATAGCTCCCTTTTGGGCACAGGAATTGCACAGGGGCAGGGGGGAACACCTCAGATCTAAATGGCTTGGTACTTCTAGTGAAAATATAGAAATCCAGAATGCAGATCGTAGGTTCCCAAATCAAAAGACCTAGGACCCTAGGGAAAATAAGCACAGTGTTAGGACTTTATCTAAAACGCCCACAATCCCCGTTAAGGAACAAAGAGAGCCAGAAGGTTTAGAAATCTAATTGATTTCAGTGGAACTTCCATGATTACAGTGATCCAGATTATCCAGTGATGTAACATCCAACTAACTCACCTTAACTGGATTGTGGTGTAAGCTAAATTGCCAGAGATCAATGAAACCATTTCCTGGAATGCTTGGAAGGAATCACAAAGTTTGAGGACGGCATATGAGGCCCCCTGTCTATTGCAGGTTGTGCCAGGAACTGACGGAATTCTATGAAGGTAGATTAGTGTTTTCTGTTCTCCTGCTTGTCCCATAAGTCCAGTTTGGGAAGAATGTCTTTTCTCTTTTATTATGACAAATTTAGAATTTACATGAAATTTAGATAGACATAGGAGACTCTTTCTTTCTTTCTTTCTTTCTCTTTCTTTCTTTCTTTCTTTCTTTCACTAGTGTTGGATTAATAGCACAGTTCACAGAGCTGGACATTCAATAGAGGACTGGACACCTGAAATACCTGCTGCTGAGTGGACCAAGAGAAAAGGAGTTGGAAATGGCTTTGGTTCTGAGCCCAGAGGGGGGTATACAACCGCATGGTCCACTTCTCAAATGCCATGGACGCAAACCAGGGTAAAAGGTACACTTGAGTTCTGTTTTCTTTGTGTAGAAAAAGTTCTTATCCTTTTCAACCTATTCCTGTATAAAGTGCAAGAGGATATCAGGTAAGACTCAATATTTGCCTAACTCCTGGGTTATTTCAACGAAAAATCCCTCAGATTTAATTACTGGGAACCATAAAACAGAGAAAGGATTGATTGATGGTTCAAGCGGTTGGAGAGGAAAGGAAAAGAAAGGAAAGGAGTAGGGAAAAGGGAGAGAGAGAGAGAGAGAGAAGAGTTAATTTTCCTCCTGCCTGTTTCGGAGGAACAAAGAACATTTTCTCTCAAATAATGCCAGGGACTGAGGTCTGCCTAAGCCAATCTGTCTATTTTACCTGGCCGCTCGGTTTGGGCAAAGATCCCAGACAGGTCGGGCAGGCAGCCAGTAAGTTCCTCGGGAAAGGAGGAAAGGTTTGCCCCGAAATATGTTGCCGCAGACGGCACAGCCGCGGCCTCCCATCTCCCAAGATCCGACGGGGATCCCGGACTTCCAGCCTCGCCTCTTTGGCTGCTGCGGAACGGGAAAGGAACGACGGGCAGAGAAATCCGCTGAGCCCACCTTCGGCAGGGCACAGGGGGAAAAGGCAGCGATTACGCAAACGTTCAGATCTGCCTTTTCCCCCCCGGCTTGAGGACGCCACGATAGCACGGAGCTGCCTTTTGTGTGCGTTTTGAATGCGCCAGCCTCGACCCCAGTCGAAGACCTCTACGATACCCAGGTGCAGGCTTGGAATATCACGCCGAACGCGAGGAAATTAAGTCTAAAAACCTGAACCAGGAAACAGTTAAACGTGGACGTTTCAAGCCACCACGATCACCTCCCATCGAAGCGAAAGAAAAAGGTCTTAGTCTTTAAAATAATAATAACCCAGAAGTCATGCGTTTCGGCGACAGGGAAAGCTTTTCGTTTCTCCGGGGGCAGAAAACAACTAATTCCTCGTTCTGGTTTCAGAGGGGAAAGTTTCTTTAATCACGAAATGCTAAAAAGGAGCGCGCGGGGCCTCCAACGGCAGCCTCTGCCTATAAAATTCTCTTTTCTTTCTCTGCCCACCGCCGACCTTTTCCTGCTGCAGGCCGAGGAAGGAGCAACCCAGCGAGGCCGCAAATAAAACGAAAACCATTGCCCGGAGGGCTCAACGCGCCCTCGTTCCGTTCCAACGGGGCCTTCAAAAACAGCCCCGGAAACTCTGCTCTTCCGATCGCGGCGGCCTCGGGCGAGACAAGCGAGGAAAAGCTGTCAGGTTTGGTCCTTTAATTTCACCTCCTCAAAATTCCCCACGAAGAACTTTCCCTCCCTGGGTGGGCATGTGGAGAAGTCCCTCTTCCCAAAAAGTTATCCTTGCTACGTCTTGCTATTCCCGGACTTTGCACCAAGACGCTCCGATTTTACGCGCCAAACCCAGACCGATTTTCTTCTTCGGGGCGCCACTCCGAATCTACGCGACTCCGACTGCGAATGGAAACGGCTGCAGGGCACAGTCAAAACTCTGATCCTAACAGACTCCGAAGGCCGATCGGGCATGAAGGAAGCCGTTTTCCTCTATTGCTTCCTCTTATTATTTCGTTTTACAGTTATGGTTTCCCTTTCAATGACAGGGGAGGAAAATAAGGACCTACTCCTTATCCAGGAGGAGGCTGGAAAGTGTCGAATAAAAGGCTCCCTGGGGGAAATGAGTGCGAAAAGGGGATTGCTGAGAAATCGGACAATTCAAATGTCGGTTCGTTGCGTGCGAAAGCGGCCTGAATAACGTAGTGTGGATCGTGGCCCCCGGACTTTCAGACTCTCAGCCCTCCCCGATCTGGGACAAACTGTCACGGGTCTTTTTATTTATTTATTTATTTATTTTTTGCTTCCACGGGACTCAAGAGTAGAAAGAACGCTTAAAAAATAATAATAATAATAAGGTGCCGTCTTATTGAGGGAAGGCGGGAAGGAACGGGCAACGGGAGAGGCGAAATGTCTAGGAAGGCCCCGCTAGGCAAACTGATCAAGTTCCTGGGAACCCAAGTGCTGCGGAAGTTTCTCAGGCGAGCAAATCGGGCGGAGCGGCTTTGCAAAAGGTGTAGACGGGTTTATCCGTATAACGGATCGAAGGCGAGAGACGGGCCTTTTGGGCACCGCGTCGGGATGGAGTAGGAACGGAGGAACGACAGCACTTATTTCTATAGCAAACAAACCCGTTACCTTAAAATACTTCGCTACCACTACCAAGGGGCTCTTATCAGAGGGTTTCAGAAACGGAGCTGACATCTCGGTAGCCCAGAATACTTTTGTAACAGAGAAACCACTTTTTCTAATTAAAAGAATAAAAGGAAGGAAGCAGAAAAAGGCACGAATGTTAATGCTATCCTACAGGTGGCCTTTGGTGGAGGGGGGGGGAGACACGCTCGCAATCCTGAGCGCTCACTGCCTCGACCCAGGCGCCTTAGTCCTCCGGGAAAGGGCTGGCTTAGGATCGGCCTGCGCTTTATTACTGGAAGGGGGAAGAGCAAGGGAGAGCCGATGGGTTTCCCTACCACAGTCCTGCCGGGGATTGACCCCGCGGCCTCCTTCCGCCTCCCGACCAGCTCAGTATTTTTACCCCGCGATCCTTCCGGCTGAGCCTTTTTCCCCCCAGCATCAGCTGCACCGCCGAAAATAGAGTCCTCGTCGCATGCCAAACGTGGCGGCACCGCTTTCCAGCGGGTCGCAGGACGCGCGCGATCCAGGAGGGGCCCCCTCCCCGACAGCCTGGGTGGGAGGCCCCAGGCAGCAACAGCGAGGCCTAGTCGTGTCCCCGGGTGAACTTCGCCCCGGACTCGCCGTGTTCCTCGAAGGTCCTGGTGCGGCGGAGCTGCCCCCCTACCGCAATCCCCCCCCCATTCGGATACCGCCGCCACCAACCCTCGGGAGCCTCTGAGGCGCTGTGTGTGTGTGTGTGTGTGTGTGTGTGTGTGTGTGTGTGTGTGTGTGTGTGTGTGTGTGTGTGTGTGTGTGTGTGTGCTCCTTCCCCGATCACCCTGCGGGGAGTGCGGGCGGTGGCGTCAAACACGTCCGTCCCAGGTGAGATTCTCTTCGATCTGCCGTCTATTTTTAGGCCCTGGGCCTGCTAGACTGGACCCAAAGGAGACCCCGCAGCGGCATCGGAGGGAAGAAACGCGCGGAGTCCCGTCCGAGGGGGCTCGACCGGTGAGGGGTGAGGGAAGAAGCGCCGGGGGGGGGGGCTTTTGCCCTGCCACAGTGTCCGAGAACAAGCCACGGGAAGCCCCAAAGCAGAGATGACAGTGAGGGATACATGGACGGGCTTCCTATGGGAGTAGGCGAGAAGGGCTGGAAAAGAACAACTACCACACTTTGGATGATCCCCGAGATGGCCGGCGTCTGGACACCTGCCGGCAGAAGGCCCGTCCTCGTTGACCAGCGAGGAAGGGCTGCTTCCCCTCCTTCCAAGAAACGCGGCCCCCATGGCCCCTGCCCGCCCGCCCGCCAGCCAGCCTTTCTTCCTCTCTCCTGGCCGCCACGACCACTCACCGCCGGCGTGCAGGTCCAGGCACTGGGCAGGGTCGTCGGCCTCGGGCAGCTGGCCGTCGGAGCTGAGTCCGTCCATGGACAAATCCAGGCCTTTGTCGTCCCAGTCGCGGAGCTTCCTCTTCTTGTTGGAGCCGATGAGGGCCTCCACCGAGAAGGCGTGGGCGCGGGAGCTGAGGGTCACTGCCGAGCGCCTCCTCTCGCTCATCTTAGCCGCCCGACGGCAGCGCCGGGGCCGGATGGGGCCGCGCCACCAGCCTCGGGGCTGACGAAAGGCAGGGCGGGCAGGGCGGAGAGCGGCCCGGCCCGGGCAGGAGGCGTTCGAGGGCGGGGGGGCAAGTGCCCAGCGGCCGCGCCGTCGGAAGCGCCCAGCGGCCGCCCGGGCAGGCGCGCTACATGGACCCCGCTCGGGTCGCCGGCGCCGCGGAGAGTCGCGCTCCCGGGCTGCGGCGCATCTTTTTCCCCCCCTGCCTCTGATTGATCCGGACTTCTGGGGAACTTTTTCTGCTCTTTTCCCCCCTGGCCTTGCGAGGCCCGCCGTCGAGCGCCTGTCAGAGGAGAGGCGAAGGCGCTTTGCCCAATAGGAAGGCGCCGAGCCCGAGCTGCTCGGAGCCCGGATCCAATGAGGAAGAGGAGGGCCAAGCGGCCGGGCTGGCTCAAGCTGGGCTCCGCCTCGACAGCTGCGAGAGCGATTAACTCTTTGCGGAGCGGGAGCGCGGCGGCGGCGCTTTCCGTCGGGGACGGGAGCGCAGCGACCTACGGCCGGCTCGCAACCTCCACCCTGGGGGAGTCGCGACACCCGCTCGTCTCAGCCTGGTCGTGGAGGGGGGGGGCTGAACTACCCGCGGACAAGGGCAGAGGGGAAAAAATCATTTCCCACTTCCAAGTATATACCTTTCCTTCCCCCATTCCCCATCCCACCACCCTCTCCCCAAAAAACACTCTGGAAAAGGAGTTTGCAAATATCTACCGTGCCTTGAGGTAGGAGAGCAACAACAAAAAATCTTAAAAATTCCTTCAACTAGAAAATAAAATATCTCGGTTCCTGGAAGGAAAACCTTTTCTGCATTTCAGAATTCCACGCAGAGATCCGCTACGACGGGTCGTTCTTTAAATTCGGTGGAAATCTACTGCTTTAGGTGCTGCCTAATGGGAGGGGGGATCCCTGTTCTTCGGGATCATTTGATGAGGTTAAATGCAAGCAGATTTCGTTGGAGAAGTACTGACGAAGCCGTGTCCGACCATAGAAAATGCTCCAGGTGTCTTCACAGAAAACGCAGCGAAATAGTTTTTCTTGCTTTGCATAATACGAAATGTGTTTTCTATCCTTCTGTGCTCATCTATCGCTACCTTCCCGCTTCTCTCTGTCTGCAAGACCTAAGAGGGCCTTTCTTTCCTTGCCCGAAAAACAAAACGCCTCGCGAGGCAGGCACGCAAGCTTTTAAAAAGCCAATTAATGGGAGGAAAGTGTGGTCAACCCACAACGGTTTCTGTGTGAGAGAGACGGAAAGCTCTTCCAGCGCTTCCCACCTGAGAACGAATTCCGTGTCAACAAGTGCAGATGACCGGGAAAGCAAGAAAAAACTCCCAACATCAATCATAGGGTGTTTTCCCACTGTCACTAAAAGTACCCATTAAGTACCCATTAATGGGTACGTAATGGCATTTTTGTACCCATTAATGGGTACTTAATGGGTACTTCTAGTGACAGTGGGAAAACACCCATTGTTCCTGGGGGCTACGAGTCCTATACAAAGCTCCCCATCCCACAGTCCACATTTATCCCGGTGGAATTTTATCTGCGGGGGAAGTAGACCGAGAAGCAGGGACAGGGGCTTTGTTTGGGCAGGTCTTGAGTGAGGAATGGGCGCTGGTGACGTTTCCATCAGAAATACAACCAAAAACTTATGCCTAAACACAGAACGGGAATCCCAGTTTCTCTTGTCTGCCTGCGTCTCCACGTTCGGTTCGGCTTGTTCGTCTACCTGGGAACGGAGACCAGGCGGGAAACGGGTTCCACGCTTTTGGAAGGCAAAGAGGAGGGCAAACGCTTTTTGCGGCCAGGGCGCGTTGGACAAGAAAGTCTCCCGCTGCTGCTGCTGGCGGTAAAACCGAGCTGCCGCAAGGCGGCCCGTGGGCATCCCGGCAGAAACCGCTTTGCAGGAAAGGAAGATGGGGGAGATGGGGGGGGGCAGGCTTTAAGTCAGCATCTCCACTGCCTGCTGCGAAGCCCTGTAGCCTCGTGGCTGGACTTTGCCAGACTTTGGAACGGGGGGTGGGGGTAAAGGTACTGGCGAAGCAGAAGCGACTTTTAGCCAGTCGCGTTGCTGGACGCCCGAAACAGCGCTTAGGCCAAGAAGGAAAGCTCTGCGAGGGACCAGGTAAGTCACTCCGCCGTCGCGCCTTCTTTTCGGCAAACTAGGGATCGATCCCCCCCCTCCCGCCGCCCCGTGACATTCACTCTCTGCCACCGGCAGAGATTAACTATAAGGATCGCCCACAGCAAGCGGACACCCGAGGGAGCGTACAGACACACGAGCGCGCGCGCGCAACCCCAGACAACCGCCGGGCTTCTCCGCCGATTTGGGGATTTTGTTCTCTTCCCAGTGTCTGAGAATCGCCTGCCAATTGTAGGCGGTTGAGCCACGGGAAGCGAACCAAGGGAGACAGTCCCGAACCCTCCACGGAACACGGACGGTCTCGCAAGAAAGGGAGCGGAAGGCGCTCGGACGCTGCATGTTTCCCCTGTTTGGGTGTATTTATTCATCGGGTCGTTGGGGGAATTTTCCTGGAGGCGGACAAAGATTCTGGGAGCGAAGGAAAATCCCTCTCTTGGCTTCCTTTATATCTTCTCTGCAACAAACTAAAAAGCAGCTAACTCGGAGGAGCCGATTGTGTCTTAAACCGATTTGATAAGCTTTTTATTTTTATTTTTTTTAACGGTGCTATTTCCCGGAAAGAATTTTCTGAAAACAGAGAATATTCCCGAGTCCTTTTTATCCTTAGCAAATTCATCCATTTTGATATCGTTCGTAGAAGGATAAGCTAAGCCACCGCAAGACAGGGATTAACAGGGATTTTCTTAAAAACGAAAAAGGGGAGAGGAGGAAGGCTGATTGATTTCAGTGGGAGTTTAGGCGATCTTAAAGGCTGCCGTCGAGGGCGCGCGGCCTCCCTGAAGGCAGAATCCCGTATGCACAAATGCGCAATTTTGGCTAGGTGTGCGGGGTCCTTTCGACTTTAGAAAGGCTGGTTTGCACATTTAAAACAAGCAAACAATAAAGTGAAAGGGGGGAAGGCGGTGCGGGGAGACAGCAGGGGGGGCAGATGGGTCAAAACGTCACAGGCCGTGGACGTGGGATTCCACGGATGAAGGCTACAGAACTGGCAGCGCGCTCAGTCCCTGCGGAGGGCCTCATCCTGGTCTGCTTCGTGGCCGGGCTATTTCACCCCCTCAAACTCCCACCCTCAGTTAGCCTTTGTCCCTAAAATGGGTGCTCCGAGAGATAACTGAACTTCAAGGGTCTTAAGTTCCGGGGAAAGGAAAGCATCCCAGCAGGGTGAATTTCGTGGGTTTTTATCTCCGCGTGCCTGCGCCCTATTATTGGGGTCTCCAAAGGAAAATAAATCGTGCAAAGGACATTCGGCCAAAGACAACCTGCAGGCTTCCTGTTCCTTCCTCTCAACCTTTAGCTGAATTTGGAGAGTTCAATTGTTTTTCTTTAGCGTTCTGCTGAGCATAACTACACCCTGCGTTTCCATAACTACACCCAGTGTTTTTCCTTACTCTAGTTTTTCGGAGTTGGACTCCGAATCAGCCTTTTCCAGCAAAAGGAGAGGGCCTCGCCGTTATTCACTTTTGAGCCAAAGCCCGGGTACGGATTAATGAGAAAGCCGAATTAAAAGCCCGCCTTACGTCGGGCTGTCCGCCCCCCATTGACAAGTTCAGAGGATCAGAGCCTGTGGGTTGACCCGAGCCCTTGGCCATCCTGACAAAGGAGGCTGCGAGACCGGCGGCGAGGCGTCTTACATAATGCGGAGTCGTTTCCCGCTCTCTTCCCACCGCCCAGGCGAGTTTTCAGTTGGGTTGGACGCTCCAGACTGAAAAGAAATAGTTGTTAGAGTGTGGAAACCACAGCCTCGGCCCCGCAAAGCAAATTTAGAACAGCCCGAGGTGGTTTGGAAGTGCCAGAAAAGATTTAGGGTGTTTTGCAGGACTAAACGAACCAGGTCTCTCCTGCGGAATGAGTTCCTGGGCATGTTCCCTTGAACCCAGCGGGAAATATTTCTTTTTAAGGATGTTTGGGCTGAGGTTCACCAGCCGTGAAAGCGGCCGAGCAGATCCGAACGCCGCCGCCCGTCACTTCACATTAGCCGACGGCGCGATCGCGATCCCAGCCACGCGGCCCTCCTCTTGACGCGCTTTCGCGACGGGCGCGTCCGCCTTCCGCGCGAGAAACGTCCTTCCGCCGCCCCAGCCAAGCCCTTCGAATCCGATCGTGCCGAAAGGGTGGGGCGGGGAGATGGATTTAAGGATCCCACCTGTGGTTTCCTGTGCCGCGATCCCTCTAAGCCTGAAAACGCGCTACTTTTGCTTTGCGAGCGCAGCGATTCCGCACAGACTGCTCCGCCGCGAAGGGCTCCTCGGGTCTAAACGGTACCGGGTCAGGCCTCGGACATAACAGCCTTACGTGATTCAGGGCCCCTGAAAACACACGAGTCTAAAAACCGCGCTCGGCATACTTCTCCCGTTTTCGCGCTGGGCTGCCCGGCGGGTTTTGGGGTTTTTATTGGGGGGGGGGGTTCACATTTGTAACGCCGTGTTTCATTTCAACATCTACCGGGAAGAAGGTTGCATTGGACGGATTCGTTTCATCCCGCCCGCTGCCACCTGCCGCCTCCGTTCAGGGCTCCGCAAGGCTTTCCGCAGAGCCGTCGGACCTTAGACAGATGGCCCCGGGTCGCTTGTCCTGCACCCTGCAGGAAGGCGGCGGGCAGAGTTTCCTCGGGAAGGAACCACACGATCATCAGACCTCCAAAGAGAGGCGGCGGGTGGGTGGGTGTATTTGCCCCGAAGGCCGCCTTAAACGCGCCTCCAGCGCCTTCGCCACCCTCGCGCCACACCGGCCGCCAAGGGGAACTCCTGGGCAGTAGCTGCGCCAGGCTGCTCGGCCGGCGGGGTGGGCCGGAGTTCCTGTGATTTATGGCGCTTTACTGCCTTATTAGATGGTCTTTAAAAGGAGGTGGAGGAGCCGGGCCCGGCGCGAGTTTAAGAGGCGATATTAATTTCAGCCCAATTGCTCTGGTTGCCCTCGGAATGTCAGGCACGTTGATTTCCCCGCGTCGGCTGGCAAAAGGGGGCATTTATGAGCGCTGTAAAGAGCAGGCCCCTGACTGCAATTTTATGGGACACCCCCAAGCCTAAGGCGCATTTATATTAGCCAGTTACGGCCGAGGCTCTCGCCTTCTCTCCTGCCTCTCCGAAAGGCCCCGTAGGAGGAGGAGGAGGAGGAAGAGGAGGAGGAGGAGGAGGCGTCAGGTCGGGGCTGTCGCGCCCCGAGAGGGCTCGACGTTCGTCCTCCCCAGAAGCCCCGCGAAGTGGATCCGGATTAGGAGAGCCAAGGGAGCCGAAATGCTGAAGCAAGCGGAGGAAGGCGAGAGAGATGCTCGGCGCAGGGTCGCAGCATCCTCACCTAGGGTGGAATCTGAATCGGGACTTTCCCGTAGCTTTACTCCCGAGTAAACCTGTGCCCCTTCGGTCAGCAGCCCGGCTCAAGCGGCGGCTGCCTTTCATTTCCGCCCGGAGACGCGTTTCCCCTTCCCACGACGCAGAAAGTGCGTGCGTGCCTGTTCTTCTGTTCTCTTGTCCCGAATTAAAACACACAACGGCATTAGGGCTTTAAACCAACCCCATGCCAGCCTCCTTAAGCCTGCCAGATGTTTGCAATAAAATGTCAGCTTTTGCCTTTGGGGACTCGAAATAAAATTTAACGGCCTTCCCCTGTAATTATTCTCTTAGCTATCCCTTCATAAATTTATCTGTTTTTCTCCAGGAAAGGGGAAACTTCGATGGACCGCATTGCCAGAAGTGGGGGGGGGGAGGGGGGCGAGGGTAGGATCGGGCCACCAGAGTCCCTTTTGATTTTATCACCTTCTGACTCCGGTTCGGCATCAGACGTCGGGGCGGGGGGGTGAAGGAGGGGAGGGGGCTGACCCGTGAGTTGTTTGCTTTTGAGTTTTCTGACCAAACATCAGCTTAGCAGTGGAAGGTGGAGAGAATATTAAGAGAAGCTATTTCCAGAACTCCAAAGCGGCCTGTTCCCCAAAGTGACTTATACCGGGAAGGCGGGGGGCGGGGGGATCAGCCTGGAAAAAGCGGACTTCGGGGTCCAAGCTGCGCTGCCTCCATTAATTGGGCCTCCGTCCAGCCAGAGGTTAAAGATCCCCTCGAATTAAAACGAGCTTCCATCTCTGGCAGCGGCTAGTTAAGCGGTTCCGCGGCCCCGCCAAAGCCTTGGGTTGTTCCGGGCGCCCCGCCGGTTTCCTCGGGCGGACTCGAGAGCGCGGGTCAACTCCGGCCAATTAGCTACACGGCCGCCCCGACGGGGCTCCCTCCACTGGACGCAGCCTCGGTCGGTCGGGCCGCTTCAACATGTTGCCACCCGGAGCCGCCGCTGGTTGGGCCGCCGCTTGCCTCCGAGCGCCGAAGCGCGCTCGACGCGGCCTCGACACAGCAGGCGAGGCTTTCTGCGAGACGAAGCCCGGGCCCGGAGGAGACCGTCGGGGCCGCCTGCAGAGGGCCGGAGCTCTTGGCCCGGCTGAAGGGTTCGCCCTAAAGAACCGTGTGTTGGACGCGGAAGGATGCTGAGCCCACTGCCCGCCGGCACCCACGTCCAATGGGACCCTCAAGACTAGGGAAACTCGCTCCCTCACGTCTAGTTTGGCCCACCGAGAAGCGGGCGCCAGGTCGGGCGCTTCTCTCGGCCCTCCCTTGGAGTGCAACCAGCTCTGAAACGTTGTTCCCCTGCCTGCGCCCTCTCTCAGGCCTCGCTGGGGCTGTAGCTGGCGGGGCGAGGGGGAGAGATGGTTGGCGGAGGTGGGCCTCGCCTCCCGGCCGACTCCGCGGGTGGGTTTTCATCTCCGAGACGGCGAAAGGGCCGCGGAGCTCTTGGAGCTGTGAGCCGTCGAAGGCAAAGGCGAGCTTAAGCGGCAGGCCGAAGGAGGCCAGGGGCGTCCCTTCCCACGAGACGGGCCTGCGCATAGAGGGCGAAGTGGCTTGGGGGGACCGGGGAGAAGTCCCGCTTTCCGGCGTGTTCCAAGCTCTGCCCCCCCCCCGTCGAGTGTGCAGCAAGGCTGCTGGAAAGGGAGAGGGGGGAGGGGGAGGTCACTCCGCCTCCCCAGGTGGCCCGCGCTTTCGCTGGAGACTTCCATTGCAGGGAAGGCCAGGGCGGGGCCGGTTCCCTTCGCCCCGTCTGATTTCTCCTTGAATTAGGAGAAAGTTTGGCGCAGGAGAGGCCTCAAGGAAAGGAACGGAGAGGCCGGCAAAGCAGGGAGAGTCTCCTAGCAGGAGGAGGCCTTCTTGCCGCCTGTTCTCCGGACAACCTGGGCTGCGTTCAGACATAACCAAGGGGGGCACCTCAGAGAGAACGTGTGTGGCCCTTGTGCTCCCAGCCCTTCTCTAATCCACCTTTTCTAGCACAGCCCATTAAGGAGACGGGAGGGGCAGACTGGTGTGTGAACGATCCAACTCCCAAGAGTTGTCTAAGGACCTTTTTTCACCGGGGTGCTGGAGATCCGGACCAGTAGATCCAGATTTACTGGATCTACTGATCGGGATCATGGGGAGGCAAGATCCAGAGGATGGTGTTAATCCGTTTCAAGCCTCCTGGGCACTGTGAAGCCCCCAAAGTTCCTAACCTTGGGGTGTGGGGTGATTTTCAGTGGCATGTTATAGTTCGCCACTGCACACCTCTGTGATCCAGAATACCTGTGGCCCTTAGTCTGGGTTGTACACCCGATAGACCAGGTCTACAGTAGGTCCAAATCGAGGGCCCCTTGATCCAAATCTGGCTCTGTCTTATGCAGAGGGATTCGACCAAGCAGGGCCAGAGCCTCCTTAAATCCAGATTCAACATGCAGATCAGGAGGCCCAGGATTCGGATCAGAGACCTATTGATCCACACCAGCAGGGTAGTGCAGGAAGGACTTAAGCTGCCTCGGAGATACTTCTTTTGGCTGTGTCTGGGAGCAGCTCTGGAGAGCAAATTCGAGATCTACATAAGTGACTCAGAATAGCCCAAACATTGGGTGACTCAAAGGGGTTTTTGTTAAGAATAAGCTGAGAGAAGACTAGATAGCTGGAAAGTTTTAAATGTAACTTTTCCACTTTTGATATCCCCCCCCATAGGCTCAGGAATGATAGTTTTCCACATCCGTGTGCTGCCCCCCCCCACTTAAAGCAAGGATAAATATTTTACCTGTTTTCTGCTGTTTTAAGACAAGGCTGAACTCTTTCAGTTTGGTGATTATATTTCTTAATCGTCTTAGGTGTTAGCATTCGTTCACACCATCTTTCTGCCCCACGCAGAGTTCGAGTTCTCTCTTGCACTGCGTTCCAGGTACAGGTCACACCAAGGCTCTTCTCTGGCATTTCTGGCAATTTCTGTATGGCAACCGGAAAGAAGAGGGTGGTGGGGAGGGCAAAATCTGCATTTTAATAAGGCCAGAATAACAGTGTGCCAGTCAGACATTCCAAGCCCCAAACAGCCCAAATGTATTGCTAGGATCGAGTACCACTAAGAATTATAACGAATGGTTCCGTAATCGTGTGAAGCAGTGTGCTTCACTTGCACAGAATGGTAGCTAAGAAGTTCCCCCACTTTGTGTGTGTGTGTTTTCTACTCTTCAGTTTCCCCTTTCTTGGAGAAAACTGGCGAGCCAGTTTGGTCTAGTGGGAATACCGATTCCGCCCTCCTCCATGAAGCCAGCTGGGTGGCCTTGGGCTAGTCACAGCTCTCTTCTGAGCTCTCACAGCCCCACCTACCTCACAAGGTGTTCTGCTGTGGGGAGAAGAACAGAAGGTTTGTCAGCCACTTTGAGTCCCCTTCAATGGGTGAGAAAAGTGCGGTAGAAAAGCAAAGCCTTCTTCTTTCTACCAACTTTCCTCCTGTCGTAAAATCAGATTCTGAGACACACTGTGGCTTCATTCACACGAAGCAAAAACAATACAGCAGCTCAAAAGAGCCTTCGAGAGGATCGTGTGCACCCTCCCTCATTCTCATTCCACCCCTGATCCACTTTTTCTGGGCTGAAATGCTCATGAGAGGGGGAGAGGCAGGCTGGCCTGTGAATGATCCCACCTGCAGCCTTGGAAATGCTTTCAAAAATAGTCTAGTGAGTGCTGCTTATCAAAGAGTGTGTGCGTGCATACAACACACACAACTTTGTATTCCCTGGCTGCTCCTATCTGGATGCAGCACTTAACGAGCAAACCCCATTTCTCTCTCTCTCTCTCTTTGTCTTTCCATTTTTACCAACTTGTTTAAGCAGCCGCTGACACATTCCCACCTTCCAAAGATAGATGCCCAGTTTTTAAGGAAAAGAGGCAGCCTTTTCATTGTGAAATGTAGGAAGAGCAACCCAGGTCTACCCTTGAAAAGATCCCCCCTTACACCCAATGGCTTCAGGGAGATAGATTTAAAAAAAAAAGCCTGGATTTAGATGCGCAGTTCCACGTTTTTGTTTTTAGGGCGTCTTTGGATGTTCTTAGCATTTGGTTCGTCATCCTGATCGTTGCTGTTGTCTGTTTTTCTAATCCAGTTCATTGATTATAAAATCACTTTGACTAAGAAGGGACATATAAACTTTCCAAACAAATAAATCTGAACACTGGGTCAAAAAAGAGGAAACACTGAACAATCGCCTGGTTTTCACCTGGCATTTCCCCATCTGATTTAATGGAGTTTTGTGTGAAACACAAATCGTAGGGTGTTTACTCAGAAGTAAATATCTCCAAGTTCAGTAAGATTTCATTTTCCTTTAGTAAATATGTTTAAGATTACAGTCTTGAAGACATCTTGGCTTTACAAACAATCGATTCCAGATGAAAGGGATTGCATTTTCAAGTGAAGCCAAGACCTAATTTCTGAAATGAGCAGCTAAAATCCTTTTACCTATGGCATAAAAAGTGGTGGGAAAACAGGAATAGGGTTTTAAAGTCAGGGCGGACTCTAATAGCAGTAAAAAGAGCTAAACCTCACTGGGCAAGCTATCTTCCTCACAACTCCAGAAAACTTTCCTGGGAAGATTACAATTGCTAAATCCATCGGATAGAGCAGGAAACCAGGAACCAAGTGTTTAAGATCTTCTGATTTCAGCTTCAATAACAGTCATTGACAGTTGAATCCAGGGTATTACACAGCCAAATTGTTTGCCAAAACACTTTGGTGTATGAAATCCCTTTGTCTGTTACAGAATCAGTTGGGACTTAGCAAAATAAAGAGAATTAAGATCTCAGAAGAATTTTACTCCTAAATTATATTGAGTTGAGGGACATTTGTTCCTTACGTCTGCAGTCTCGATCTCCTATAGGTTATTAATGAAACATTTATTTCTTCATAATTTTCAAAAGTTCCTGGTTTGCCTTGCGCCTGCCTTGTCAGCAATTGTTTTTACGATGGTACTTTTCTAGAAATTATAATCCGATCCTAAGCAATCAGTACTTAGGAAACAAAAGCTCTGAAACTACAGGAACTGTGCAGAATGGGCCATTCTAAAGTCTGCAAGCTTGTGTTCTCCAGAGTGAGCTTGGGAAGTGACCCAAAGTCCCGCATCTTGCCTGCAGTTTTATCTATCTGTGCAAAAGGAACCTTGGATGATGGCTAGTTACTTATCCTGACAGATGACACGCAATTCAGTTAATAAATATCAGTGAGGACCAACAGTAACAACTGTAAAGTGTTGTCAAACAAAAAAAAATGTTTAAGGCATTTAACGAAATGACCTGCTAGTTTATTTTCAAAGTATTGACATATCCTCATATTGATACATATTGTATAGGGCGACTGTGTACGGTATTTCCTTCTGGACAAATTTAGGGGAATATTTTCTTAGCTTGAGAATTTGGACAGATGTGGAAGGATCCCAGACTTGGATAGAAGCTCAGTGGAGTAAACGGTATTGCCATAAGCCTCCATCTGTTAACGCAAGTAAAGGTTACAGTCAGAGACCGGCTCAATATACTATTTTTGATCAGATATAGTCTTAAGTGAGGTTAGGACTTCTGTACGGAGGAAGCCCCATAGAACTCGGAGGTCGTCCTTAGTCATTTTGAGGAGGGGTTCAGACTGGAGTGAGGGAAACGCTGCTTGGTTGATCCCAATTACAGATGTGAGAAATGACCCTGGAGCTGTAAAAAGGAACTTCGAGGTGGACAAATTTCTAGGTGAGCCCAGTGGTAGCAAAACAGTGGTATCACCCACACCCCTCGAAAAAGTCCTTATTTTTTTTAATATATATTTTCCAATAATGCTTGTAAAGAAGACTTAGAAGACTTTTAGGGCGTCCTGATGACATTCAAGCCTTGCCTTTGATAGATTTCTAGAAGGGGAGGGAGGGAGAGTCAGGTTGGTGGAAAACTAATCGTTTCCCAACCGGTTTAGGAATTCAGAAGGTTGAAATGAATCGCTTCTCTCCGCTTCTTCTGCTTTTCTCTCTCTCGGTTTTCGTCCTGTGCCAAGGGAAATCGCTGCGGTATCTCAGGCGGCGGCGATGCCCTTGGTGTCCCCCGGGTAAAGCGCTCTTTCCGTAGGCCTTTTAGATCGGGACCCCTCCAGCGAGGGGCAGAAAGCCGATCGCCTCGCACGGCTGGCTCCCCACCATGGGATCCGACAGATCCGTTTCGGGAGCGTCCTGTGGGCGTCGAACCTGCCGGATCGCGCTCTCCTGCTCGCTCCAGCTCGGCCGACCTTGTTCTCATCTCGCCTTGCCAAGCGGAACGAGGACCAGGGCGGCGCAGCCCCGGCCAGCCGAGGCCCTCAATGCCGTCTTTCATTGGCAGCGAGTGACCGCAAGCCGCCCAGGGGATCTCGACAACTGAGCGGCCGCGGCGGCCCAGCAAAAGGTGGGCGGGAGCCCCGACGGCATCGCTTCGTGCCAGCCGCCCTGCGAGGGATGGGGGTGGAGGGAGGGAGGGAGGGGCTCCCTGCGTGCGGCAGAGGGGGCTCCAGGGGGCCTTTCTTTGGCGGCGGGAGGGGCACCTCCTGAGAGGCTTTTGTTGTGTTTCCCTCGCGGGCCGGAGAGGCCCCGAAAGCTCGAGGGGAGGCCGAAAGGTGGTAAAATTGGCGCCGAAGGGGCCTTAGGAGGAGGCGTCGCTCGGCTAGCTGTTCACCCCCGCCACCACGAGTCCCGGGGGCGCCCCCCAATTAGGGAGAAGACCGAGGCAGTAATTTAGGACGGGGGGGGAGAAATAGGGGGGAGGGGAGGGGAGGGGGAGAAAGGAGGCTGCCCCATAGTCGCCTGGGGACAGTCAGTCGGTTCTGACTGAAGAAAACACACACCCCTCCATGGGTGTACTTAATAGGCGGACACAACTGGACGGTCATTCCATTTCCTCTTTGTCCAAGGGTCCGTCTTGGCGGCCAAACCTCAACCAGATCCCAGCTGAACAAACCCAACTCCTGGGGGCAGCGCCTCAAGCGCCACCTTCGACGTGACCGGCTAGCCGCCCCTCTGCTTTCCTTGCTGTGGCTTTTTTGCCAGCGTCGCCCTGCACAGACGGTCGGTTACAGCGCTCTAGCTCCCCCGCCCCCCGACGGAAGAAACCGAAGACCCCCACCCACGCACCCTTCCTCCGCCCTTCGCGGTTGCTTCGCCACTTTTAGGGCGCCCCTAGGAGGGAGGGAGGCGTCTAGGCAACGAGCGGCAGCGTCGAGGGATCAACCTCGCCCTGGCTGTGCATCTCTGGCTTGCAGGTGGGGATCGGAATCCGCCAAGAAGTTGCTCTTGAACAAAGGAAACTACTTTGGCAGCTCCGGGGATCCGCCTGGATGTCCCCACCCCCACCCCACCTTCCTCCTCCTCTTCCTCCTCCTCCCCCCCCCATCTATCTGCAGCTTTTTCCACGTCGCCACTTTGCAGCTCCAACAACCCCGATCCTTTCCTTCGGAGCCGAGAGAGCCCGAAGGAAAGGCGAAACGCCCCCGCCAGCTTCACGCATATACGAACCCGTTTTGGGCAGCAGCCTCCAGGCTCTTCGTGTACGGGACCGAGGGAGACACGGTGCCCGAAGAAACAGAGGTCCCAGGCAAGGGCGCTGTGAATTGTCCACCGGCCCTGCTTACCACCGGCTCGCTCGCACTGTTCCTGAAGGACGGTCGTCGATGGAGTCTGTCCTGTCTTTTCGGCACCGGAGGCCCTCTGGAAGACGCCTCCCAAACCTCGGACACCCCTCAAGGGCCACTCTGCACCCCAGCTGACTAGAGTCTCATCCTCTTTTGGAAGATGCTCTTCACCTAGCCGCAGCCCCCATCTTCCCTAACTTGCGTAAAGTTTGGTCTAGTGATTGGGGAGCCGGACTCTTATCTGGGAATACCGGGTTTGATGCCGCACTCCTCCACGAAGCCAGCCAGGCGATCTTGGGCTAGTCACACCTCTCTCCTGACCTCTCACAGCCCCACCAACCTCAGAGGGTGTCAGTTGCAGGGAGAAGAACGGAAGCTTTGTCAGCCGCTTTGACTCCCCTTAAGTGGGTGCGCAAAGCGGGGTGGAGAAGCCAACTCTTCTCCTTCAAGCAGAAATCCCAGGCACACGTGCTAGGAAAATTAGTCCCGCGTGTTCGGTAGTCCTGAAGAAGGGGTGACTCTCCCTTACCTGTTATCTTTGCCCCTTCTGGGCCGATGCCGTCAAAGGGGCCCGATGCGAAAGTATGCATCGACTCTCCCCTCGCCCGGGCCTTCGGGGCCTTCAGTGCATTCATGCCTTTCCTCCAAATAGCCTGCATTTCTCGATTTACGGGGCTTAAGCCGAATCTTAAGAGAGGCGGGAGAGGCTGCCTTGTGTGGTCCCGGGCCTGGAGCGTTTTTAGCTGGAAAGCCAATCGCTTCGGTGATGCTCAGCGCATAAGCTCCTTAACTCCCGCTCGGCAATTCCTGCACCCGCTCAGTCTTTCGGATCCGTTTTGCTAGCGCTCTAAGACCCCCCTCAAGGAAAGACTGAGATACAACCATGTGCAACAAGAGCAACAGCCCTGAGTGACGCGCAGTTTTCCTATTGTCCTGCGGAGCCCAGACCGTCAGCTTTTCGACGTCCTTACGCATTAGCAATCCTTACTATGGACCAGGGTGGAAAGGGTCTCCCGTCGGCGCAAGGGACAGGGGGGAAGGCCAGGCAGGCACGAAAGATGAGACGGATTTATAATAAAATAGAAAGGCTTGGATTCGGGAGCCCGAGAACCTGAATGCAAGCGGCACCACGAAAATGCACACCTCATGGGCCTGGGATAACCTTGAGGTGACACCAAGTTACGGCTATCAGCCGCCATTAAAATCCAGTGGTATTTGGGGATCACGTTTGCTTTTGACCGAAGGAAGACCCGAGATTTCATTTAATTCTGAGTCATTATGGACAGGGGCGCGTTGTAAATCTCGCTCGATCTGTAGCCAAAGAGGCCTTCCAGTCACGGGCGTAGACGCGTGTTTGGTGCCGCCTGTGAACAGGCTTGAAACCTCAGCCCTTTGGTAAGGTAGCCGAGGACTATAGATGGCAGAATTGGGGCGCCTTCCCTGGCATGCCGATCTCTTCTTTCTTTCAAAGGCCAAGCATTAGCCTCAATCCCCTCCCCATCGGCCTGCTTCGGCGCTGCAAGGCAGACATTTTCTCCTCCTTCGCTTGGAAAGCTTCGCGTAAACTTTGCCGTCGAAAATGCCTCGAGCAGCGGATGGAAGCTGGAAACGGAGGCGGTTCTCGCCTGCCTGAGGACGAGCGCCCCCTTCCGGAAGGGTGTGGGGCATTTCGGCACGCTTTGCAAGCCTGCGCGGCCCGGTTGGCTGAGGGTGCCCGTGGAGAACCGAGACCCCCGGGCCGTCGGAACCGGACTCCGCGACCCACGCCGGCAGGGCTCCTTGACTGATGGGGGGCCGATCGTTGCTCCACCCACCCGAGGGACACGAGAGAAGCAGAAACGTCGGCAGAAGCCGACGGAAAAAGGGAGAAATCACGAAGAAGGGTGTAGGAATGCCACCGTCGCTTGGACGGCAAACCTCGGCGGAAAAAGCATTCCGGAGCATGTGGACCCTTCTAATCTCTCTAGGCAAAACTGGTACCATGCCCAAGGACGTAACTTGCGCAGGCCGTTCACGAGGACACCACAACACACGCCAGCCCGGCCAGCGTCTGAATGCTTTCCCTTTCTAACCAACGATCTATCGGTTTTTACCCATAACAATGTATGCTGTGCAAAGAGATATAAGCTACTGTGTAACCTAGTGAAGGGCAGCAATTTCACCTCCACTCTCGCCTCCGCCTCATTCATTCCAAGAGAAGGGCACGAGGAAGCTTGGAACTCGGTTTCCCCCAGGAAAATGGAACCCCAAACGGCCAAGGATCCCAGCAATCCAAGGCGTCCCCCGCTAGGCGTCTCGCAACCCCTTTGCGGAGGGAATGGAGAACCTTTGTGGCCTGCACAGTGTGACTTCCTCCCTGGAAGTCGTTTCAAGTCGAAGCGTTGAAAGCAAAGATCTCGATCCGGTTTCTCTTTGTCACCGGATTCCGTTCCCGAGGCAAGCGACGGCCTTCCCTGACCGTCTCTTTGCGTAACTGACCCTGTCGGTCCCAAAATGAGCGCCCAGTTCTAGGCAGGTGGAGGGACTTTGCTCCAGCGAGGCTGCTCTGGGAAAAGATGGCGTCACACGGTGGAGGCTTTTCTCCTTCTGTCCTTCCTGTCTGGATGGAAAATCTGCCTGCGCATTATATCTGCCCAGGCAGTTCCCACAAAAAGCATTCCACATCCTTCCTCCCCTGCCCTCTTCCCACCCTCAAGAACCTAAGAACATAAGAGAAGCCCTGCTGGATCAGGCCACAGCCCATCTAGGCCAGCATCCTGTCGCACACAGTGGCCCGCCAAATGCTCAAGGGGATCTCAAGCAGAGACAAGGACAAACCTTCTCCTGCTCTCAAGTCCCAGCAGATGGCCTTAGATGAGCCCCACTCCCCCCCCCAGCCTGAAAGATGCACCTAGGCATCCATTTTAATAGCCATAGATACATCTGTCATCCATAAATTTGTCTAAGCCTTCCTTAAAGCCATCTAGACTGGTAGCTGTCACCACCTCTTCCGGCAGCACATTCCATAAACGGATGACTCTCTGGGTGAAGACGTGATTGTGTTGAAATGTGCCCACATTCAGGCCCTGGAAGATGCCTCCTAAGGTGGCCGCAGAGGTCTGGGGCCTTTCTGCACTTGGCCTTATTCTGGAATATATCCCAGAATAGGGACCTGCTATCTGTGCTAGTGCAGACTATGGAAGGCCTCAGGCAAGGCCTGCCATAGTCTGCATTAGCTTGTGGCCAGCAGGTGGTTATCCCGAGATACAGCCCAGACTAAGGCCAAGTGCAGCAAGGGCCCTGGTGGTGCTCGCTCTGCAATCCTGTCCCTAAGCGTGTAGCTTCTTCTTTACCTGACAGCACCCGTCTGAACTGCTTCACTTTTACCCAGAATTCATACATTCGAATCCTTAAATTATAATCGAGAACTGAATTCCTCAGGAGTTCAGAACTGCAAGCGGCTTCCTAAAATTATATATCTTGGGAAATATGTAACGGCAACAAATCCAAAATGAAGTTTTAAAATCTTAGATCATTCCGTGGCTCCCATGTAGCTGATGGTGGCTGTGTCCAGACAGAATAAAAAAACAGGAACAGCAATGTGACCCTTCTCTAATCCACCTAGTTTTAGCACAGAATGTTCCGGAGTGTGGGGAGGTGAGACCGGCATGTGAACAATCCCACCTCAAAGCCTTAGGCCTTTCTGCACTTGCCCTTATTCTGGAATATATCCTGGAACAGACCCCAGGTGAGGCCTCCTATAGTCTGCATTAGCATTTGGACAACAGATCCCCATCCAGAGATATATTCCAGAATTGGGCCAAGTGCAGAAAGGACCCTTCTCTAAGCTGCCTCAGTGGTGCTTTTTTGGTGGGTCTGATCACACAGGTCCCCGATGGTTGAAGAGGGCATCCCATTGGGAAATGGAAATAACGCGGGGCTGTTGTGGGGAAAGCAATTGCTCTTGAGCGCCCCTTAGCAGTCTCTGCAATGTTTGGCTACCATCAAATCGTGGTCAACCGCTGGTTTTCTTGGCAGAGGTACAAAAGTGGTTTGCTACACCCACTTCTTGGGGAGGGTGGGGATTGAACAGGCAGCCCTCTGCTTTCCAGCCTGCTTGTATTACTCCAGCTCCTCCCGAGGATGTTGCGGGTCCCCTTTTTTGGTGGCGGAAGTGCCGGCTGGTCCAAATTTTCTCCAGGAAAGAAGACATCAAGTCCTTTCGGTTCTACTCCGAGGGCTCAGCCTTTTGACAGAAGATGGCTTGGCAAGAGACTCGAGCTGGAGAATGTTTGCCTTCGTTTATAAATCTGGTTTCGCTTAGGGGTTTATTATTTTAAAATCTCTATTACAGTATACTCAATTTCTAGGCGGATATTCATGGAGGTATATCTCCTCCATCCCAGCAGTGTGGAGGGAAGGAGGACTGGCTGTCCAAGGGGCGCTTTCTCTAGCGGGCAAGGATCTGCTCCGCCAGTCCTTGGCAAAGATCGTTGGCCAAGGGAAAGCGCTGGAGCTTTTTCGGTCCCTTGAACGTCTCGCCTGGTTTTCTCAAGGGAGCAAAGAGAAGCCCTCGCTTGGGTTCTGGCCAAACTGGTGTGTGCCACTTTGGTCTAGTGGTTAGGGAGCTGGACTCTTATCTGGGAATACCGGGTTTGATTCCACCCTCCCCCATGAAGGTGGGTGGGAGGGTGGAATTGGATAACCTTGGGCTGGTCACAGCTCTCTTCTGAGTTCTCACAGCCCCAGTTACCTCACAGGGTGTTCTGGTGTGGGGAGAAGAATAGAAAGCTTTGTCAGCCGCTTTGAGTTCGCTTAAATGGGTGAGAAAAGTGGGGTAGAAAAGCAAAGTGCGGGTGGGAGGAGGCAGAGGAGGGAAGTGGATTGGGAATCCAAGGGCCGAGCGCATTTCTTGAACCTTTCCACATGTAGTCCTTGGGACCCACTGACCACCTTGGCCTCCCCCCACCCACCCACTCATCTGCAGCATGGTTGCCATTAGCTCTCAGTAGAGCAACCATCTCTTTAGGAACCTAAAAAAAGAAAGCAAGGGGGAAAGATGAATGAATGAACGAACGGATCTCTGCTTTCTGAGATCAAAGTCACGATCTCCCTCAGGGGCATCTGGAGCTGCAGGAGTCGTGAGCGCGACTTCAAAGTGATTTCCAAAATTATGACCCTCCCTCCACCCTTCGCATCCAGCGTCCTTCACAGACAATGGATTCCGTGGCTCTCCTCCAAAACACAAAAATGAAAAGCCCACAAATCGTCTTCGAGCGACAGAAAACGTTTCTTGTGCTTTGCAGAGGGGCAACTAATAAAAAGGAAGTCAGAAAATGGAAGGCAATTTGAAGAAGAAGAAGAGTTGGCTTTTGTACCCCGCTTTTCTCACTCATTTAAGGGGACTCAAAGCAGCTGACAAAGCTTCTGTTCTTCTCCCTGTGAAGTAGGTGGAGCTGTGAGAGCTCAGCGGAGAACTGTGACTCGTCCAAGGTCACCCAGCTGGGCTGAGTTGGAGAATCATTGCCTGCCGCCTATAACAGACGCAAGTAGCTCAAAGGCGTCTTAAGGAGGGTAGTGCGTGGGTCTCCTGTTCTCGTCCCGTTCATAATTCCGCTTTTCTGGGGGAAGAGCAGACTGATAGGTGAAGGATCCCACCTGCTTAAGACATGCATATGACAAATCTGCTTCGGAGGGTTTTTTTTCGGTGCATTTTCCAAACTCAGACAACAACTGATTGGGAGCAACTGCAGAACTTCTCAGGGCAAACATGATGATTTGTGAGACAAAGGCTCTTCATCAGTTTCTGGCAATAAGGGAAGCCAGGAAAATTCATTGGGCCTCAGCGGCATTTGCAGTGGTTCCTCACAGATTTTTCCTGATCGTGCCAGCTGAGCAGATTGGGACTGCTTAAAACGTGGTGGGAGGCTGTCTGAGTATCAGCCTGCTAAAGTAATGAGTAGAAAACGTCTGGGAAGACAGCAGTGTTGAACCTCTTTCTTAAAGACAGGAAAACTGCAAGGCTCTGCCCAAGTGGACATTGGGAACTGAGTTTGATTTGGTGCCCTCTTTACTGTGCTGCAAGTTGTCTGTCAACAAGCTTATCTTATCTTTGCGCTATGGGTGTGCACGAATATTTGGAGGCATTTGAAATTTGATCAAATTCTTCCAAATTTTGACATTCCAATTCGAATAGAATGTCTATAAATTCAAATTTAAAAATTCAAACAAATGCCAAATTTTGGATCTATTCATTCAAATTACCTGGACATTCACATGGGTACAGGGTCATACACGATGCATACTTGCACATATGCATCTTTCCCACATATGGGATAACTACGGGATGCCTACAGATATGTACAGATGCGTATGGGATGCGTAACGATGCATAGGGGCACATGCAAATGTTGTCGGCATTCGTAAGTGCAAATAGGAATTGAAAATGCAATAGATTAAAATTTGCTTAATCCGAATCAAATTTGCTTAAATTTGAATTTTAAAGGTTCGAATTGAATTTTTGGATATTTGATTCGAATTGAATCCCCAAAATTGCATTTGTGCACAAGCCTAGTTTGCACTAGCCCCTTAGAATAGACCAGGGCCCTTTTTGCACTTGGTCTTATTCTGGGATATGTCTCAGGACAGGGTTGCGCTGTCCACAAGCTAATGCAGACTATGGCAGGACTCACCTGGGGCTCCTGCACACAGCAGGCCCCGTTTCTGGGATATCTTCCAGAACAAGGCCAAGGGAGAATGAAGAGAACCACAGAGGCCTTTGCCCAGCTTGGATGCCAGAAAGGCTTGGTTGTACCATCTTCCTAGCGAGCTCCATTCAGATTTCAGTCTACTCTAGTTGCCAACACACATTCCTTCATGGCTGCCATAATTCTCATCCACAGAAAAGGCCTGGCATACCAGACATGCACAGTGGAAGCAGATTCTTCTCCTTTGCTCCCTCTCGGTGCTCCAGGTGCATCTTGGCTTGAAGCCTCTTCTGGAGATCTTGGCCACATTGTGGAGAGGTGGACTCAAGTCTGCAAAACAAACCTTGGAGACCACCCAGAGGCAGCCTTGGAAGCTGTTTTGAAGGCATCTAGGCGTGGGGGACAAAAATTACCATAGCTCCCTGCAATTCAAGGAGGCACTTGGAATCTAAAGAGTAAGGAAGGAATGTAGTGTCAGCAGCCAGCCCTTGTTCAAGACCTTCATGGGTTCTCTGTATGGCTTGCCTTGCTTCCAGTAACCACTGTGAGCTTGCCTTGTCAGGCATTTGGTTGCTTTCCACTCACTCAGAGCCGAGCTTTGATCTTGCTTTCCAGAGTCAAGCCCCCCAAATTTTAACACCTTTAAAGGTGTTTGGTATTCAGATGCATGCGGATTCCACAGTATCCTTAGACACATGCTCCTTTGATATATGAATATGGAATATCATCTATACAATCTCCCCACCACCACTTCAGTAGTTTCCCCATTAGGACTTGTATGCTTTAATATGGAAATATCCTTTTGTTTTCTAAAATATTGCCATGGCTTTAAAAAGCCAATATGCTGTTGTCTTCAAGCAAAGTATCAAGCCATCAGACACCAGACCAAAATGTAGAATCTTGAACCCTGCATAGCATGCTATTCCAGGCACGTGTTTACGGCTAGATTTTGCTTTAACAGATTCTAGTTAACGTTCCCTATCCCAGCTCTCAACCTACCCATCAAGGATTTTTCGATTTGGATTGTATCCAGAAACCTTTCCAGAGAAGATGACATCTTTCCCCGTTGTTTTGTGAACAACAGATTGCAATGAACTCTGCAAGAAAGCTGAACACATAAGCCTGTTTTTTTCCCCCCAATTCTCTCTGCATCTGTCTTATGGAAACCCAGCCTAGTTCCGTCTCCAACAGGCATGGCCACCAAATGCCTGTTTCTAGGAGACAGATTAACAAATTTAATAAATAATATGTGAAGGGCCCATGTCCCTCATTTCCTGAGTTCATGATGTCTTATCTGAAACATGTACCACATACACAATAATGGCCAACTAAAACAAAACCAGAAAGCTAAAACACATTTCCAAGGGCTGGATCACAGATGCCTTTTCTGCCCTTGATGATGAGCCATCGCAGATGTAATTCCATGGAGAGAAATATTCTTCTTTCCTGACATCATTGCTAATAATAAGCTTTTCGGCGGAGCCATTTCATTCTGTCATGCAGTTGATGTGCAGGAGAGGATGAAATGACTGTCCATGCGTAGCCTCACTAAACACAATATTACTGCAAGGAAATGATGGGAAGGGGAGTTAAGTCCAGTTTGCAACGTTGGTTTGACTTTGAACAAGCATTTCGGGACGAGGGTATTTGAAGGATGCTGCACTCATGTGCAATTCTGCACAAGCCATGTGTTGAGTTCCAAAGGTTCTGCTCACTTTTGCATAAATGGTTGCTCTGTGAACAGGGTCTTCTCAGTGGTAGCCCCATTCAGTGTAACAGTCACTCAAATGAAGCTTAGTTGCCCTCCCCATCAATTTTATTTCTGTTTCAAACGGCTCATAATTGAAATTATGTTACAGTCCATGCTACTTTTAGGTTATTAGACCAATCTAAATTGTGTTTCGGTCACTTTCCCCCACTAGCAACTGTAAGCTCTATCGTCGGTTCTTTCTAAGTATTTTTTGTGATTTTGATTAAGTTCTGCATACTTTGAAGCTGTGGCTTTCTTTATTGTAGAAGAAGAAGAAGAGTTGGCTTTTCTACCCCACTTTTCTCACCCATTTAAGGGACTCAAAGTAACTGACAAAGCTTCTATTCTTCTCCCCACAACAGAACACCCTGTGTGGTAGGTAGGGCTGTGAGAGCTCAGAAGAGAACTGTGACTAGCCCAAGATCACCCAGTTGGCTTTGTGGGGGAGGGCAGAATCGAACCCGGTATTCCCAGATAAGAGTCCGACTCCCTAACCACTAGACCAAACTGGCTGCCTTGGAGGGATGTTGACAAATCCCAGGAAATGGAACAAATTTTGAAATCTGCATAAGTCACCACAAATGGAGACAACTTTGTTTGCTGAAGAAGCACTGAATGCAGGTACAAGGCAGGATTGGGAATGGGGAGCAAGGATTTAGAACCCTGCACTAGCACAAAGTTCAGAAGGTGAACTCTGGGCTGAGAGGCGTTCCTTAAAAAAATCAAAGGGAGACAAGGCCTATTCCCTTTTCTATGAAACATAGCTTCCCTACACCCAAGTAAGAGCTATTGCCAGAGCTTCCAGTAGGCAAGCAGCAATAGTTGCTTGCTGCTGCCCACATCTGTCTGGGCAAATGCTCCTTCAGCCACATGGCCAGCCCCCTCTCTGGATATGAACTGCTACTCTTAGGAGTCTACATTCTATGAAGCGGCCAGGAGACCATTCATAGAGCAGAGGTGCAGGCAAAAAACACAGCCCCAGAGGTGGAGTTCTAATTCCACCCAACCTCAAAGAAATCACTAAGAAACCACAGCACTTTGGAGCTGTCCAAAATGACAGCTGATTCCCACCTAGAAAATAGATGGATTTCCAATGAAATATGTCCATTTCAATGAAATTGTTAAAAAAAAAAAAAGGTCCCATACATTAGCCAAGCAGATGGAGTGGGCAGTGTTACTCTGCATTAAAATCTACATTTAAAAGATGGAGTGAAGGAGAGATCAAGGAGGCCACAGATTGAGTCAAGGTAAGTTCTATCTTGCTTTTTTAATAAAAGAAATGGTGGGTTTTAAACCAGGGAAAGAGTGGGGCATGATAATTATATGCATCCAGAGTTCTTAGAAAAGGTCAAGTTCAACCTCCTGCACTGTGTAGGTACCCTGATGAAAGCCTATCCAGATACCTGCTCAGCTTTTACCCATCCATGAGGTAATCCTCTTTTACAAGTTTCCTAAAAATGCAAGTAAATGTCTTGTTAACGCTTTTAAAGTCCAGAGATAAGTTGTACTCTTGGAGCACATTCCATTCACAGGAAACCTGCCAACGTCTAGATCTGCTCAAGTTGTGTGCTTTCTGCCTCAAGCAAAGGGCAACAGCTGCTCTTTCCAACCCCCCCCCCCGCCTCCAATCCTCTTAAGCTAGACCCCCTCATTCCTGCAAAGGAGAATAGTAATCACAACCCGTTCTCCTGCAAGCCAGTTGTAGACAGGCTATTTCAAAGATGAACTTCTCCTGTTAAGTCTGTTTGCCTTTGTATTTCCTAGGAGAAGCTCTTCTTTCTGTCCCACTATGGCTGTGATCAGATATAACAAAACAGGAGCCCCAGAGGCACCTCAGAGAGTCAGTGTGGAGTCCTGGTGTGCTCAACTCTTCTATATTCCACCTTTTCTAACTTGGAATATTCAGGAGATGGGGAAGGGGCAGGCTGGTATGTGAACAATCCCACCCTCAAAGCTTGGGACGTGCACAAATATTCATAATATTCAAAATTTGGCCGAATGTGGACATTCAAATTCAAGATTGACATCCAAATTTGAATTGAATGTTTTGATACATTCATATGAAGCTACATATCAGATTCTTATATTGGGTTCGTATGAATTTGTATGGGACCTGTATACTATTTGTATGCATTTGTATGGGATCTGTATGCTATTTGCGTGCATTTGTATATAGGATCCGTATGCTATTCGTATGCATTCATATATAGGATCCGTATGCTCTTTGTATGCATTTGTTTATAGGATCCGTATTCATTCGTATGGGATACATAAGGGATTGAACATTCGTATCAAATATGAACCCTGCCACATTTGAAAGCAATCTGCTTGAAGAAATACACATTTTCTTGCATTCAGTTTGATACAAATCAAATACAAAAATAAACATTTGTGCGCATCCCTACTCAAAGCTTTCTCAAAAGTGCTCTTTTTGCTGTGTCTGATCACAGCACAAGAGATAAACTTCTGAAGAACTTTTTTTTAAAAAAAAAATATTTTCAAGTGGTTGTTCCTGGAACACTCATGGCAGGGGAGTTCTGTTTAGGTCATGTTCTACAGCAGGCAAAATTACACAAGTGAATAAGATTATTAATTATATCCTGAATGAATATGTCCAACTTTTATCAGATTTAATATTTCCCCATTTGCACAATCATTTTAACAAATCAAACACAAACAGTTACTGAACTTCCTTCTTCTTGCTGCAAAACAAACTGTCTCTTCAGGTTTGAAAAAATTCTTCGATTATGACTATGCAATGTTGGCTCCAGAAAGTTTGGGACCTGTTCCTGATAGAATTAATTACTTACCTAACTTTCAATCATGCAAGGTGTGGAACCAAAGGAATAATTCATTGGAATCTGGACCCCCTTCCTGGACTCCTATGGTCACTCATTCCCTGGAGACTCTCAATACAAATCCTTTCTTGAATGTTTACTGAAATAATATTTCTCTTTATAATGATTATGCTCTGTGTTGCATATTACTGAGACTTGTAAAAAGGTTGTTATAATTCCATATAGTTACATTCCATTATGTTATTATAATATACCAGTATATATATGCTAAAGTTTGTTGTAATTCGTTACCAGTTTTGAAATTTTATCCTGTTTCTGTTCACTGTTTGTTATGTTTTTCATTTTCTTAATTAATAGAACCTATGGCCGGAAAAGAGAGTTTGTTCCTTTCTAAAGAGTTTGGCAAAGTGCACAATAACAAAAGGTCTTTTAATGGATAACTTTGTTTGAATTTTATATTCTTGTCTTGGACTGCAAATAAAATGATTATGAACAAAAGGTCTAGAAACCACCATGAGCACGACAATTCTCATGTACATTTTGCTAAAACTGTTTTAACTTGCAATTATTTTTAGAAATAAATAATAGATATGAAGTTGGTGCAGTGAAGAATTTGTACGCAGTGTGTTGTTTTTCCATTTCATGTTGTATTTTATGGCAGTTAGCTACTTTATGTATCATTTGGCAGAAATGTGGTGAGTTTTATCAAATGAATAGAACATGTGCATCTGAGTGCATATCCTCTATATGTTGAGAGTTCCTGATCTAGTGAGTGATATACAAATGGGGAAGTTGGCTTCTGCAGCAAGAAACCTCACCTAAAGCTGAGTTAGATAATGTGTGAGGAGGAGGAGGAAGAAACTGTCTCCTTAATTCTCCTGTTTGAAGAAGAAGAGTCGAAGAGTTGGCTTTTCTACCCCACTTTTCTCACCCATTTAAGGGGACTCAAAGCGGCTGACAAAGCTTTTCTATTCTTCCCACAACAAAACACCCTGTCAGGAAGGTGGAGCTGTAAGAGCTCATAAGAGAGATGTGACTAGCCCAAGGTCACCCAGATGGCTTCATGGGGGAGGGCAGAATCAAACCTGGTATTCCCAGATAAGAGTCTGGCTCCCTAACCACTAGACCAAGCTGGCTCACAACTCTCCTGTTTGCATGAACAACTTTCAGCTCTGTGAAAACTCCCAATTTATATGGCACTTTTCATATTTAATCCAGAGAATATTTATTCTACAATTGCACATATGTGTGATGTAAACAAAAGCAAACCTATTTCCCTCTTATATGCAGGCCCGTAGCCAGGGATGGACAAAGGGGGGCAGACCACCATTTGGGAGGAGCTTCCCTCAAAATTTTTAATCCACAAAATGTGATATTACTCATTGATCCTTCTAATTTGTGATGCTCCCCCCCCCCTCAATATATGGAGCTGACTACCTGCTTGCCTACACATTTATGGCTTATAGTCCCATGGACAGCAAGGAGATGAAATCATTCAATACTGAACAGACCATACAAACATGGTAACAGTATATGGCTGACCAATGTAACTTAGACTACTCCAGGCACTGTTGTTTAATTTATGCAGGAGTATAGTTAAAGGTTAAATTGAAGGAAAATGGAAGGACTGGTTCATCTACGTTAAACAAACTGATATATTACAAAGCCTTAAAGATAATATTGCAATTTTTTTTTTCTGCTGACTAAAGTGGTACTTCTTATGAGAGCTCCCACAAGATTTACCAAACTCTGCTGCCAAGGGGTAGGAAGGAAGGTCAGATATTAAGGACAAAGAGTGTGTATTATGTGTATTTTCTCTATTGATATATAATATTAATATGTTTTCATATGATCATTTGTATATTTGGTTTTTAATGTAACCCACCCTGTGATCTTCAGGTATAAAGTAGAATAAAAATACAAATAATAATAATAAAAAAAGGAAATCAACCCTGATTGATCATTGGAAGGACTAATATTGAACCTGAAGTTCATTTTTTGTGAGCCTCATAAAGAGAAACAGAGCTCACTGGAAAAGAATGCTGGGAAGGATTGAAGGCAAAAGGAAAATAGGAGAGCAGATGGTGAGATGGACAGAACACAGAAGCAACAAAAATGAGTTGGGGGAAACTTTGGGAGAAAGTAGACGAGAGTAGGGCCAGGCATGCTGTAGTCCATGGAGTCATAAGGAGTCAGATACAGCTTATGTTTCAACAGCAACAGATAAGGCTTTGTCAGGGTCACTATGCCATAATATGATAATGATCATCACAAGGGAGTGAGCTTGAATTTGTTCTCCTTGGTTCTAAAAATATACTTGGTATATTAGATTTAAAATTCCACCCTTTTTCCAAACAAATAAGGCTGTGTTTACATTGAAGTAAATAAAACAAACAAAAATTAAGCTAAACCGATCTCAGTCATGCTACAGAAAAAGGAGTCCAAATAACAGAAATTAGTTTAAGCCACCAAAAGTTGAGAAAAGTATAAGAGAGTTCCACACAGTTGTTACCACCTAGTAAAATACCCTACTCTGGATTTCTGTTTCCTGGGTTTCTTGGAGAAGGTCTGGCAGTTAGCTGGCATTTCAACAACCACTAAAACAAGTGGGAAAGTACATAAGTTATGGATAGTGGAGTTGTATGCCGCTTGTTTTAATCCCTGGAGGAAAACCATTTATGGTACTGAATTCAGCAGGGATTTTTTTCTGAATGGTTTTCTAAAAGTACAAAACTTTGAGTATTCAATTATATTTTTTTTGTAGCATACACACACATCATCTGGATTCTCACTTGGCTGGGGTACAGAGTTATCCAAACTATGCTGAACCTGGACACCTAACGCTAAAGGACCTAAGTACATCTTTCAGGCTGGGTGCAAAAGCAGGATGCTTTTAAGGCCATTTGCTGGGATTCGAGAGCAGAAGAAGGTTTCCTTGAGATGCCCATGGGCAATTGGTCGGCTACTGTGCGTGACAGGATGCTGGACTAGATGGGCTGTGGCCTGATCCAGTAGGGCTCCTCTTATGTTCTTATGACCTAAAACCCCAGATTCAATGTGATAAAGAGTATATTAACAAAATCCGGATCCTAATAACACAAGTGTATTTGATACAATTTTGTAATTAATAGTGTTAGTACAAAATATACATATAAAAAATTATAAAAAGCAGATTTTTTTTAAAAAAAAATTAAAATTACAATGTTACGTATAAAAAGTTCAAATGACAAATTGTCCCAAGGGGATCCTTTTGGTCTTGTCCAGTGAACGAACAGGGTACGCTTACTTGCAAGTGACAGGTCTTATATCTGGTGGGTTGGACGATTTCGCCCTCTGTTTGTGTTCAGTTGTAAAAGAGTGAAGTGGAGTAGCAAAAGAGGCATTCACACCTAAGTTTTAATCCAGTTTCAGTCTACTTTCAGAATCAGCATAGTTTCAAGCTGCTTTCTTTCAGCGTTATCTAACCCAGAAAATCCACCTTTGGGTTAGATAAAGAGGAAAGAAAATGTCTAGTCTCTTTACTGATGGGTTCTCTCACTCTGAAATTGGACTGAAACTGGATTTTAAAAAATAGGTGTGAATGCAGCCAAAGTGACTACAGCCCTGTTTCTGGTGGATAGTATTGTCACCAGATCTAGTGATATATTCACTTGATAAGTGGAAATGTCTAGCAGGTCATGTGTGTTTTGGTGGGATACCTTCTTCAGTGGCTGCTTTTCCAATTATAATAGACCCCAATTGGGCAGTCAATAGTAATATATCAATATAATAGTGCATACAAAGTTTGCTGAATAGCAAGAATAGGTGATGTGAGAACTGGAAGAACAATATCATTTGGTTTCCAGATGCTATCTCTGCCAATAACCCAGAGGCTGTATTTTGCACTAGTTCTGTTGTCTTCAGTGTACAATGCACTGCAGTAGTTCAGACGACTAGAGCGTGGACTACTGAGGAAACACCATTTTTTGCCTAGAAAAGACTGTGGCTTAACTAAGAGTTGATGCTTGATACATGTCCTCCAAGCCACTCAGTTACAGGTCTCTGAGGATAGCTGTTACTTCTCCTCTGAAGTGGCTGATTAAAATTCAGAGCCACCTTCAATCTATAAGCCTACACTGTCATGGGAAGTACCACTTCACCCAAAGGTCTAGTTTGGCATTTCAGCTTCCACTTTTGGATCCAACAGAATGGGAAAGATTGTGTCCTAGGCTAGGACTGAGGGATGGAAGCAACACTCCAAGGCATGGAAGGCTACAGACTCTCAATTTCTTAGTAAGATAAGGCATCCTTGGTCATACGTTGCCTTTCACAGCTGGATTCAATCTCATTTGTAGCAAAATCTTCTGAAGATGGATATCGCAGCTATATCCAAAAGCTTAGGTTCTCAGAAGAAACCTGGAGCACAGTCCCCCAAAGCTACAAATAAAATATCATTGCATACATTGTACATTTCATTGATAATCTATTTATAACTGTGTAATGGTTGAAATAAGTTCTAAGCAACAATTCTGCAATTAGGACTCAGTGGCTCCTCTGCTTTTCTGTATGACAATTTCTGAGAAAGTTTTGCATTTTGGACTATATTGCCCCCTGGTGGCTTCTTAAAGAAACAGCTCGTGATTTGTAACTTCACCACTGACACCTCTACGATCAAACATTTAACATCACTCTTGAAGGAAATGGACTGAAAGAACAGTATGTCTACACTTAGGAAAAGAGAAAGTTTCCAATTCGCATTGAAGGGCCTAATTACAGGTATTTAAATAACTTCCCAGAATATTGCATTACAGTAATGACTGGATGAAATAATTATTTAGAATTAGAATTTAACAAAGCTGACGTTTCATCAAAACTCACTCGTCAATAGCTGGACAGAGTTGGAAAGCAGTTAAAGCTTTTGTACAGATGTACTGATACTGGAGGCCACATCTAAAGCAGGGCTGTGCAATTGCTGTGCTCCTGTGGTTACACAGTACGTTCCAGTGGTTCCAAATTTCAGTTTTCGTTTTCTTTTTAAAGGAAGCAGTGGTCATGGAAAGCGAGTGGGCCATGAGCTACTGAAATCTCAGAACTGGAGCAGGAAAAACATAAAGCAAGACCGAGGTCTCAAAGTGTGACCTTCTAGATGATCCTGAACTAAAGCTCCCACATTCCACTTACAGCATTCCATGCCTGACCTGAACAACAACTCCCATCATTCTGTTCCAGCCCTTAACTACAACTCCCAGGATTTCCACTCCCAGCTGAGAGTTATTGTTCAGAAACATTAAGAAAGCTACAATCTGAGACCCCGAAAACTGGTGAAAATGGTTAACGGATTAAGCTTTAGAACTTTTATTTCTCTTCTGAGGGGGAATAATTCTGGAATGTTAGAGAAATAGTGCCCATGTATATACATAAATTTCAGAATTCTAGTTTTGTACTTGATATAGCATTTGAACTGGAAAAGTGCAAAATTCTGCTTTTTAAAAAATTATACTACAATTTCCTGTTTTGTATCAGTATGGCAAGGTACCTCTCCTTTGAGAAAGCTACAGGACTTTTTACTACTATATTCAGCTTTGTTCCAACAGCAGGTGAGCACATGGTTGAAGAGAAAAGGGTTTTGGAGGGAATCCAGATGCTTTATAATTTTAAAACACAAGGGGAGAAGCAAAATTGAGGGGTGGTGGTGAGCAGCTGAGATTATAGGAAACTCTGAGTCACCATTCAAGTCAGTGTCTTTAAGTCTTACTATCACATTGCCCTTAAGATAATAAAATGTTTTATTCACTCTTCACTCTTCCACGTTCCAGTACATTTATTTCATTCAAGTTTTACCTTTCCTGCTTCCAAAGTGCAAAACAGAATTCAGCACCTGTTCCTCCTACATCTATATAATGGTGTTCTATATCTGTGCACCCACCAGCAGCATCAGTTCGAAGTATGAATAGGATGTCCTGTCTCATATAGGTGTGACGAGGGCCTAAAAGCAGTTAGAACTGGTAATCTCCAAAGTCTGATGTGGCACC
>MTQE01002560.1:11161227-11172696 GCA_014337955.1 Aspidoscelis marmoratus | reverse complement strand
TAGCCAATCCTCTTGTTTCCTCCACCACCTTTTGGTACATGAAATTGTCCTCTTATGTTCTTATGGCCCAGAGGCTGACTGTGCTATTTGTGAAGGGAAAAAGCATAAAGCTTGACAACTAGACTTCTAACATTTTTCATGCACACATGCATACATGTACACAAAAAATGCTACAATGAAATTGACTCGTAGCGTAAACTTTGAATCCATGTTTTATGAAGGAAAATACCATTCTGTATTCCAGGGGCAGCTGACCAATAAAGGCACAGTGAACCTACCACACCCAGCTGCTAAGAACATGAGCCCACTTTCCTTTTATCCTTCACGTGTTGCAGTTCAGCAATGGCTACAGTGACTAGTGCAAATTTTCTTTATGTCTGCACAGAATTTCACTCACCATTAGTTAAGAACCTAAGAGGATCCCTGTTGGGTTGAGTCAGAACCTATCTAGTCTAGCATTCCATCCCACATACAGGCCCATAAATTGCTTCTGGACATTCTCAAGCAGAAGACACAGGCAAAACCTACATCTGCTCTTGATCCATGCAAATGACCTAGAGGCACATTTCCTGTCTCTCAAATCTGGAAGAAGTACCTAGGTATCCAGTCTAAAAGCCATTGTTCTATGTATTCTGGCCCTTGGACTCATTTCCATTTAGCTATTCTGCCTCCGACACCATCACAGTATTCCACACACAAAAAAATTCCATGTTATTCAAATTAAGAGTGCATGCATGAAAACACTGCCTTGCCTTTTCAAATGAGCAAAGAAATAAAGTTAATCCCTCCTCCCAAATCCATGAACTACAGGAGATATTATTCACTGGTCCATCTACACCTACAAAGACAAAACAGAAGGACAGAGAAGTCACTCAGAGGGAGACACTGTTACTGTAGACATTCTGATCAGGAGCTCAGACTTACAGAGGAGTGTCTGAGAGTCTACAGCTCAGCGTTTATTAAAAAGTATGTGACTTCTAAGAAAAAGAGTCACAAAAGCAGCAGCAGTTCATACATACCAATCTTTCTAATTTGGAAACAACATCTTTCTTATTCTCATTTGAGCAGTTTTGGGGTTGTTATGCCGTCTTCCAGGTTTCTTCTTCTGAGAAGAAGAAATCTGGAAGATGGCGTTACAGCCCATAAACTGCTACAAATGAGATTGAATCCGGCTGTGGAAGCCTACATATGTCCATCATTATGATTATGTTTGGAGGGGAACGAAACATTGGTCTTCAGTATGGACTTCCATATTGTACTATACTGTGCGGCTACCTTCCCCTGTCCCATTTACAACAGCATGTGTAAATGGTTGATTTGGCTATTAAAGCCACTGTGGATCCCAAAAATCAAAGACTGTTCCAGCAAGAAACCAGAGTCAAGACAGAGAAAGGTGAATTCAAATCCTGAGAAGGGTAAATGGCAGTTCCTCATGGTCAATGCAATCCCACAAGTCTTTTGACTTCTCCTAACACAGGGACTGCAAGTTCCCTGGCCTTTTGGGCCCCAGTCCACAAAACTTTCTCCAGGTAAGATTTATCTTCCTTTAGTCTCTTGAATTCACTCCTGATTGGTGCAAGTTTTTCAATCACTGCCTCTGCCACCACTGCCTTGTAGAGAGCAGTATCTAGGCCAACGCTCTGGTGCACCACTTCATCGGTGCTGAGCCCTGTGATGGCAGAGTGAATGGCTACAAGGTTGGAGACGCCAGGGCGTTGATTGGGATTATAAGTCACCTCAGACGTGAAATCTGTAACAGCTTTACGGAATTTCAGGGTTATCTCTTCCGGGGTATCTGTTATGTTCACTGTAGCTAATTTCTGAGGGTCTGATTTTGACATCTTGATTGAAGGATCTCTGAGAGACTTCACTTTCTTTGTTGCTGCTAATTTAAGAAGAAGATAATTACAGAATCAAACTATGCAATATAATAGCTAAGCTATATACAAAGAAGATCCTATTTTAATCTTGCATACATTAGGTAAGGTCATCTCTCTTCAGTCCCATCCTCATCCCTAAATCAGCAAGATGGTCTGCTGAGGGGAAAGGCAGCTTATTCATTCAAAAACCATCACCCATACGCAAAGGGCATAGGAAGGTACCTGAGTATTATATCAAGCACCTCTCACCTTGAACTTAATCATCACTGAAACCACCAAATGCAGTATTCACCTCCCGCAGTCTTTGCTCTTTCTGCAAAAGGCAGGCTATTTTCCTAGCTGTGGAGTTACTTATGCTTTTTATTTAGGACAAGGAGGGCTACGTTTCCTCTAGAACAAATTATCAAGGCAGCCAGTCTCCTCACTGAAGCAAGCTCATCTTCTGCAAAAATACAGTAACGGTTTCTTATAGATGGCTGAAACAGGCAATTGGCTTAATGGAATATGCTGTATTTCCCTTGAGAGCTGAATGTGGCCGCTGAAAAGTCTTCCTGCATAGGAGAAGAGCCTGGGACTGCATCCAGTAGAACAGCAGATGCTAAACAGATGACACTCTTACCTCAAAGCTCCATCTCACAGTCTCATCCTTCCCCAGGTATCTGGTTATTCTCTCTGCTTTTCCTACAGATGTTCCCTCAGCAGATTCAATTTGCTCAACACTGAAGCTATTTGCAATAGGTTTCACTCTCCTTACTCACTTAGAATAGTCTGGGGCACCGGAAAGAATTCCCCATATTTGTTGTTGAAGCGTCGCGCTGTATCTTGGGTCAGCTCCAAGTGCAGGATTTGATCTTCTCCAACAGGAACGTGAGTTGACCTTTCAATAAATAAATATACATTCCAGTTTGCTCACTGAGGCTCTTCCCACAAGATTGTCAAAGAAGCAAGCACCAAGGTTTATCAATAGTACATGGATTCCAGATGACCTGAAGAGATTCATTTAGAGCTCACCAGAGGACCCATCTCTGATAATCTGGTACAGATTCACTGCAGAACCACTGGATCTGTGAGAACTCTGAGTTTAAATTAGACATTTTGGAAATCTTTTTGTCTTGTTCAGATCCAAGTGAGACCTCTTTAACTGAACCCGGGATCACGGACATGCATTGAAGAACTAGGGGTATTCAGATCCCGAAAAACAAGGGGCAGATACTATGCCTACAAAAATCAAAGCAATTGTCCAAAGTTGTCAAAATAAGGGACATGTTTAGGTGAAGTCTGAGAGAGAGAAGGAAAGAAAAAGAGTGCTCCAGTCCAATTAACAACTCCAGCTTCTAGTCAGAGGAACCAGATCTACCATATTGCTCTTGAGGAAGAAGGCAGATGTAATGTATTCCTTTGTTTTTGTCAATTATATACTCTTGGCTAGATCTGCCAATGGTGCTTGCTTGGAAAAGCTGAGCATTCAATCCTTTTGCCTCTTGTACATCTCCCCAAACCTATTCTTGGCAAATAAAAGTTCCCCTAAATCTCTGGAACATCACTATATGCTATTTCCACATTTTTAATAAATACCCATAACACAGAAACACCTTCTGGTCCCTTGGAAATCTGGAAGAGTTCTTGTTCTGGGGCATTTAAATCATGTATGTTGTTTTTAAGCATATTGACTTTAAAAAAAATATCAACATGTGCGATAAAGCAAAATATTTAACAACTATGCTAAAATGAAACTAAATCTATAAATTAATGTCTTTGAACCTCTGATTTTTGGCCATGTTTGTTCCTTCAGAAAGGGATAGTGTCAGAAAAAGTTGGGGCAAAAAAACTAAAACATACTTTTAAAAGTAAAGTTTAAAGTTTCCTGGCAAGACAGAAAAAGATGGGAAAAAACACAAAAAAACCTAATTTTTCCTTTGGAACTGTTCAGTTCCATCATACAGGGTAAAGTTGAAGTCTTTTATATACATATAATTTTTTTAAAAAACACCAAAAAACATAAAGCAGGAGACATAAAACTTTAATTTTCCCAGACTGAGATTCATTCCTGCGCTATTCACTTTCCCCATTTGTTAAACCTCAGTTTTTCGTATTCAAACAGATATTAACAGTGTACACTCTGAAGCTTACTTATAGAGAAGAATATCTGCAGCTTGAAGAACAGGATAGGTAAACAGACCAACTGTTCCTTCATTCATTTGACTGGCATTCTTTATCTATTTGTAAAAAGAAGGAAGAAAAACCATGTTATCAATAACTATTATTTTGTTCAACTTCAGTGCTGCAATCATACCTTCACTTTAAACTGTCTTCAGTCCATCTTCAGGCCTGAATGCTCACAACTTTTCATTTCTATCTGTTTTGTGGACTTTCCACCCTCTATTTTTCCTCAATGGAAAGTCCACAAATAAAACAGATAGAAGTGAAAAGTGTGAGCAGTCACACTGGAAGATGGACTGAAGATGGTTCAAAATGAAGGTGTGATCACAGCCTAGGACAGGGGTCATCAAACTATGGCCCGCAGGCCGCCTGCGGCCTGCCGAGGACATTTATCTGGCCCACCAACTGTTTTTGCCACCACTGCCTGTCCTGCTTAGGAATTTGTTCATAGTTTTTTTTTTAACTATTCTGGCCCTCCAATGTTCTGAGGGACAGTAAACTGGCCCCCTGTTTAAAAAGTTTGAGGACCCCTGGCCTAGGACTAATCAGTCTAAACTACTCCCTCACAAAGTAGGAACAGAAGAATTGGAGCACTCAGAGTTCTTAGAAGTTGTACAATATAGAAGAAAAGACTTAGCATATCAATACTTAATTCTGATACCATATAGTTATCTAGTTTTCAAAAAGGAGCCCATAGCTTTCTTTGAAATGTCATATACAATGTTATCACTTATTTGAGCCATTTAAAATGTTATTTCCTACTCAGGAAGTAAGGAGGAAGGCATAAGCTTTATTTATTTACATGCCTCAACACCTTATACCTTAAGGTTTCCAGGGTAGGTTACAGTAAAATGAGCACAATAAAACACAATTAAAATTGAATTAATTAAAAGCTAAATATAAGAGGTTTTGAAAGGGGTGTACAAGCTATTCTGGTACCTGTAGTGACCCAGTAACCACAGGAGGAGAAAATTCCTACCAGCACACACCGCTCTGAAAACTGCTCATAAAAAAGATGTTCAGATTAGGTTAGGAGTGTTAGCTTTACTTTGACAAAGTGTGCCCAGAGTTGTGCCTGACCCTTCTTGACCCCATGGACAACAATATGCCAGCCCCTTCTATACTCTACTTACTCTCAAAATTTCCCAACCTCCTGTTCTTTGCTTCCATGGTACTATTTATCCATCTCACCCTCTGTCATCCATTTCTCCTTTTGCCTTCAAGACTTTCCAGCATCAGGGACGTTCCCAATAAATCCTATATCGGTGATGGCCAACCTATGACACGCGTGTCACAGGTGACACACCAAGCCCTTTTGGGTGACACACATGGTCACCCTGGCACCTGGACGTGTAGTGCTTGTTTGTTCTTAAAGTGTATGAAATACCAACTTTCAATTAAAGATTTAGCAGCAAAAGTCACTAATGTTAAGAATTATTTGTTTTTGCTTTTAATAAAATACATAAACTGTATATTCTGGTGTATAAGACTACATTTTAACCCAGGAAAATCTTCTCAAAAGTCGGGGGCCGTCTTATATGCCGGGTGTCGTCTTCTTGTATGGTGAGTATAGCCCAAACTCTGTATTTTAACTGGAACGTTGGGGGTCATCTTATACGCCGGAATATACGGTAGCAAAAATATAACTTTTTTACTAGAGCTACAAATATCACAAAATTATGGATATTTCTAGATGTGACACAGCACCCGAGTTAAGCTAGGTTTTCTTGCGAATTTTGACACACCGAGTTCAAAAGGTTCGCCATCACTGTCCTATATTCTTGTTAGGCGACCAAAGTATTTGAGCTTCAGCTTCAGTATTTGAACTAAGTAAATACAGTATATAAATACGATAGAGACATATTTTACTCATGGAAAGGGGCACTGTGAGTTGGAAAAACAGACTTTCATTTTTAACCCACTCCTTTATTACTACATGGTTCTTTCTACCCTCCTGTTTTCTTTTCTGTTTTCAGAGTAACTGTCATGACTGGAGAGTCTGCACAGCAGGTTCCCCCTAGAATCCCAGTTCAAGCTTCCATTGCACACATTTGCCCCCAAATGCATGGAAACCTGGAACGAGGCAATCAACAATGATGGAGACATGCAGGCACAGAACTAAACAGAACTGCTATTCCCTCTCCTTGGTCTGTTTAGAAAAGATGAAATCCTGTATTTGTACCTTCCATTGAGGGAAGTGTTGGAGACGTGGCAAAGTTGTGAAGCATCCCAGAAGCCAGGCTAGCTGTGTATGTTCGGGCACCTGAAGAAACAAGATCAGATATAAGATTTTTAGTATTATGTTTTGAAAGAAACAGTGCACTGGTAACATTGTACCCTCTGAAACAAATACAAAAAGACTGTGCATGTATAGGGCTGCTTTATAGGCTCAGTGGGCTGCAGGAGTCAGTTCTGGCTTCACTTCCTAATTTCATGGCAACTGTAGTTGTCCTGATCCAGGCACAATGGATGGTGGCAGTCCATGCACACCTGGAACTGAACAAAAGAACATAAGGGGAGCCCGGCTGGGTCAGGCCCAAGTCCATCTAGTTCTGCATTCTGTCTCACACAATGGTCCACCAGTTGCTTCTGGGCATTCTCAAGCAGAGTTTCCCTGCAAATGGCCTTTGGAGGCATCCTGCCTGTCTTTCCAACCTGAAGGGAGTATCTAGGCATCCATTCAAGAAGCTACTGATATACCTGTCCTCTGTGAATTTATCTAAAGGGAATCAACAATGCAACCTACAACATATTCAATACCCTGTCCACAAAATCCAGACAAAGCTACTGGTCATTCTAGCAACTGCAGTCCACACAAACTAAAAGTAAGACTCTAAAGAGGCATATTTCCTTACTGCCTAACTGGGTTTTAAAGAAGGCACGTCATCAATTGAATGCAAATCCCATTGCCAGCAGGGGACAATCTGCAACAAACCATGGGCTCTTCCCCAGTCCTTAACAACAAAATTAATTTTTATTGTTTGTTTCCGAACACCTACCTCCATCCACATTCTCACTATTTTTTATTTTATTTATTTAAGAATTTATATCCCACCCTTCGCCAAACGCTCCAGTGCAGGTCACAACAATCCACGCTCACTATTCCAATTGTGTTACTCCAGTACAACCCGAACCCTATCCCTGGCCCTCGTTATTTAGATAATATTCCAGGAAACACTAGAAAACTCCCAAAGGAAATATTAATTGTGGAGGCATGCAAAAGCTGCTACACTGCTGTCCTTTATGTCACAAATTATAAAAGTTACAGGTGAATGAAGAGACACAACACACAGCTATCCTACAACTTGGGGAATTTAACATGTGCACTAAAAGTGAGAAGACCAGCCATCTTTTCTCCTGCAGCTTTCCTGGACTATGCCATTTACCATGACATTATTTGACCAGACACCTGTTTGTTGAGGCCTTTGGCTAAAAGGCAATTTATGTTTCCCTTCTGTGCGCTGTTCTGTAAATTTATTTTATTTTTTTAAGCTCCTTACATGCTATATATGTTTTAACTGACTGTAACCTACCATGATACTTTAGGTGGGAGAAAATGTAAATCATTAAACAAACATGAGATTTTCAAAGTACAGTATGCTGAATTATTTTCAGACCAGATCCTGTAAACTCAAGCCCCAGTCATTGTTGGATTCATTGCTTCAAAAGGGCCTCTTTCCCTCTTTCCAAAGCATATTTTTTCAGCACCAAAAGCAACTGTGAAATTATACTCTAGCTTATCGAATCAAAATGCTCAACTCAAGCAACACAGATCCCAGTAGTATGAAAAAACTGATTCCACCTGTTTCTTAGAATGCACGCTTCCTGATATTTTCTCCCCCAAATCACTACTCAATCCAACAGCAAATTCCCATAGAAAGGAATGTTAACTCAAGAAAATCCAAGTAACCATAGTTCATTACCTGATTCTAATGGACGGATAATGACAAATAAGCAGATGTTTCACCCAAAGAGGTCCCCATCCCCAAAACCTGCAGTGTGATAAGTGTGCATTGCTACTATTGCCTCTTCATGGATTCTGATTGTGTATTTGTATGTAAAGTACCACAAAACCAATCAAATATTTAATGCAGCTGTTACTGAAGCCCTCATTGCTGAAGACAGAACCATCAGAGCCAAGTCAGTACAGGATCCCCCACCCCTGTAAATAGGTGCTCCCCATCCATGACAATAGTTTTATCACTAAGCCTCCAAATACAAATATAAAGTCAAGGGTATCTCCAGCTCTACCATCTTGCTCTCAATAGTCGTCCCTCCCTTCTCCAACTGCCACCAGAAAATTGTGAACCATCTTGTCTCAAGCACCTTGAGACCTTTGGGTATACGACAGGATAGAAATAAAAATAAATGTATACTGGCCTTTGCAGGTCAGCAGGACCCAAAATCAACATGGCCGAAAGAATCTTCTTTCTACAAACTGTGGGAAGCAATGATAGCTGAATGGTAGAGCAACTGTCTGAAAAGCAAAGGGCCATAGGTTCAGTCACTGGCATTACCACAGAATGTGTGACAATCCTCTTCTTTACCTGTACCAAGGTATCTGAAGGGATATGTCCTCACATCAGACAACCCTCAGTTTCAAAGAAAGTCAACGTTTTATTTCCTTCCTGCAAATTGTACCTTCTTAATTTCTCCCTGTTTTCCCAATTAGCACTACCCACAATTTGTGAGGACCCTTGAAATGGCAATATCATGAGAACTTCCCACCCAAAGAAGAATCAGAAATCTACTTCAATCATGGTTTCTGATTTGGAAGTTAAACGTTAGCTGAACAAGTTGCTGGTCTGAATGTATGAACAAAGCATGTGGTTCACACTGGACATCAAAAGGGGAAAGGTATATTAGACAGGGAAGGCAGCATTCAAGCTTTTGGCTTGGAGGATAATTTACATTGTGCTGATGCTAGCAGTGGTGACAGTTAATGTAACTTTTTGTGGAAAGGTTTTTACCTCTACTGCATAGAACAAGCACTTAATACACATTAACCCATGACTCTTACAGATTAGCATTTTAAAGGTCTTTTCTAAAATTTGGATTGCATTTCCAAGTTGGCAAATGTTCATTGCATTCTGCAATCAGCAATAGCAATTTCCACTTTTCTCTTCCTGAAGGATATTTTTTTTCTTACTTTAGTCTAGAAGTGGCTAACCTGTGGCCTTCCAGATGTTGCTGGATTCAACTTCCATCGGTTCCAGTCAGTATGGCCAACAATAAGGAATCAGCTACAGCCTAGCAACATCTGGATCTTCACCATGCCCACTTTAGCAAACCATTTTCTATATTTTTCATAGCAAAGATTACTTCACTTAGCAAATGACAGGCATTTTAATAGCAGAAGCATGACAAATCAGCCATCTTTAAGATGCAAACATACATTATGCAGATGAACAGTAAAGATGGAGGGATTTTCTGTATTTTACCCATCACTAGCTGCCTAGCAGTAATCTCAGCAGTGAATCGCAGTCAATGCTGATCTAGTAGTAATTTCCACTGGAGTGAATAAAATTTATTTTTAAGTAGACACATTTGAGGATGGGGCTTCTTCTAGCATATTGACTAAATGAACTCGTTGATAGAAAACTTGGACTAGGATAGTGGCAGTGATCTAATGCTCATCAGCTCAAAATCTTTCGTGCCTCCTATGGAAAAATCTGTTTTCTGTATAGATATTATCTTCCTCAGAAAATGTTTCCTGCAGCATAGCTAAAAATACTTGGAAGAACATCAGGATTATGAATCCCCCTATTTATCGTTTCTCATAGGAAGCAAGCTATGTCCATTAGCTGATTTCCCCAAAAATATGATCATTCAATTTGCTGCATTTCCAAAGTTCTTCTTGGCACAAATTCAGTTCCTTCTTGGTACAATTCAGGTGGAGTTTCTGTTTATTCTATTTAAAGCAATTATTCTCCTTTGCCTGTGCCCATTTGATTCAGTTCCTCTAACACTCCTCTTTTTCAAAGTATCAAAATACTGAACTAAGAACTTCCTGACTAAGGATGCGCACAAATGAATTCACATTTAAACATTCAATTGAATTTTCAGATTTTTGCATCAAATAGACAGTGCGGACATTCAACATCCAGACATTCAAATGAACCAAACAATGCCCCTGGCCCACGAACACGAAAATTTGATCACATTTTCACACTCTTGCAATATTTTACTGGTGAAAATAGGCTTTTTCAATGACGCCCCCACCCCCCGAAAAAAATATTCAGCTGTAAAAATACGAAAGTCTGAACTTCTGAATGAATGATTTGACAATGAAACAAATTTTTGGACGCTCATTTCAACAGAGAATCAAACGTGAATTTTTCATTTGTTTCTATCTTTTCCAGCATCACTGCTTGAAATCAGCATCACAGTTGCTGGCTGATTTGCCAGGACAGAGAACCAAAAACATTTTCTCACAGGCACAACCTTTTCAACTAATGCTCCCTTTTCAAGTTTAGATGGAGGCATGGTTTTAATATTTACTTTCGAGAATTTGTTGCATTTAATTGCAGACTGTAATCCTAACCTGTTATTTTGCAAGGAGAAATTATTTTTAAATAACAAAAATATATTATGCTGAGCCTTGAATGAATTTCACATCTGTGTCCCATCCTTCCTCCAAGGCAATGTATATTCTCCCTTCCCCCTCTCTCAAAAGCACTAACATGATCAACCAAGTGAGGCGTATGGCCAAGCAGATATTTAAAACCAGATTTCTAATGTTAAAGTGAGCATTAAATGCCTTATCCACTACTCTATCCTACACTACAGATTGAAGCGGAGAAAATTTTCAGCATGAGGGCTATGTTCCCTCATAACCTAAACCTCCACAGGTGAATGCTAGTGGCTGAGAGAAGGCAAAGAAAAAGCAGGTGGAGCCAGCCATACATTATTATTCCCAGACACATGTACACACCTCAAAGCATTCATATACATCAGAATAAGACACAGTATATGCATTTTCTTACATAATGCACCACATTCTTTCACAGTGTATTGAGATCTCAGGGAGAAGGCTTTCTTGTAGTTCCTTCTTTCAGAGGCACAGGAGGCAGGAACATGGTGGCCCCAGACTCTGGAATAGCCTCCATTTTGAGATTCACCAGGCCACCTACATTATATTATTTGTTAAAACATTTCTCTTCACCTAAACCTCTGAGGTTCACCTTCCTCTGGGTATAGCCATGCCAAAGAAAATGGGCTATATTAAACATGTTTTAATGTTTCATTCATATATATTTCCTAGTGTTTCATATATATATATGTGTGTATATATTTCCTAGTGTGACCTGCCCTGGGACCTTTCAGTGAAGGATGGAATATAAATACTTAAATAACTAGATGAAAGTGTGAACTTTAAGGAAGGGTGTTTTTCCACTGTCACTAAAAGTACCCATTAAGTATCCATTAA
>MTQE01002560.1:11142667-11158914 GCA_014337955.1 Aspidoscelis marmoratus | reverse complement strand
AAGGGCAAACCTTCTCCTGCTCTCAAGTCCCAGCAGATGGCCTTAGAAGCACTCCAGTTCCTCCCCCCCTCAGCCTGAAGGATGCACCTAGGCATTCGTACCAGTAGCCATTGATACATCTGTCCTCCATAAATTTGTCTAACCCTACCTTAAAGCCATCTAGACTGGTAGCTGTCACCACCTCTTCCGGCAGCACATTCCATAAACCGATGACCCTCTGGGTGAAGAAATACTTCCCCCTGTCAGACCTGACTCTCCTACCCATCAGCTTCATAGAGTGCCCCCTGGTTCTAGTATTGCATGATAGAGAAAAGAAATTTTCTCTATCCACCTTTTCTATACCATGCATAATTTTATATATACTTCAGTCAGGTTTGTGAAGCAACTTATTTTAGAAAGGAGCTGAGTCTCTTAACTCATTTCAGGGCTTGTATCACCATCAGCAATCCACTCCCAAGAATTCCCCTACATTTTCCCCTGGCTAGGAAAACAATTACTCATGCCTTAAACATTTGGTACTTTCAGTTTCATAGCCATCCCAAATCTGTTTCACAAACCACTGTTTCCCAACACAACTACTTGATTTTAGTATCTCTTGCTCTTCTAGAAATATGGACATTACCACTGTTTCTCCCGCCCTATACATCATGTGTATCAGCAAAGACATTTTTTAAAAAGCTTAAAACATTCAGGAAAAAGCACCTGTTTTTGCATGAAATTAAACCTGTGTCCAAAAAAGCACAAGCTATGTAAGGAAGCACGGCTACGTAAGGAAGACAAAAGAAGAGTTGGCTTTTGTACCCTACTTTTCTCACCCACTTAAGGGGACTCAAAGCGGTTGACAAACCTGTTCTTCTCTCCACAACATACATCCTGTGAGGTAGGTGAAGCTGTGAGAGCTCAGAAGAGAGCTGTGACTAGCCCAAGGTCGCCCAGCTGTCTTCATGGAGGAGTGCAGAATCAAACCCAGTATTCCCAGATAAGAGACCGGCTCTCTAACCACTAGGCCAAACTGGATCACAAACAAAACCACCACCACCACCAGTCTGACAATGAATTAGGCAGTCCTTTGTCCATTGCCTACATCTGTGGCTCTAGGTTCTTTCCATGCACTAGGAACTTGCCTAAATCACAATGGGGACTTGAAGTCCTGGCCTAAAACATTAGAAAATGAAAGCAAGGTCCATTTGCTCCTAATTGGTTAGATTTATGCCTGAACATTTTGTTCTGTATTTCAGCTCCTGAAAAGATTAAAAATTTGTTTTAAAAAAGATAAATGAATGGCAGCTCAGAGTCTTACGTGATGACTATACCTGCATTTTCCTGTGGTCTAGAGCCATCCCTCATCTGGCCTGCAGAGATCACATTTAAATTTGCCAATCCATGCAAAGGTCTGTAGAAACTGTGTCCCAGTCCAGATTTCCTGAAGAGTTGAGTCTTAGCAGCCTGAGTGCTCTTTTCACACAGTAGTGGGCTTGCTATTTAGTTTGTGCTGATGCTGCTGTGACAGGTTCTATCTCCTACATCAGCATCGTGTATCTTCTAAGGTAAGCTCCATTTCCTTTTCTTAGTTGCTCCCTTTGATTTCTAAAGACCTTTTTATCTCATTTTGCTTTACTGAACTTGCATTAGAGCACAGGACCTTCTGCATCCTAGAAGACTACTGAAAAGGAACTTTTTGGCACCATTTAGCAGAGGAACTGGGGGGAAACAGAGGAGAAACTCAGGTATTGCCAGGGGAAAAGAACCAAGCTCACAAAACAGCTTTTACCTCCCATTTATAACTCATAAATTTTATCTTCTAAGGTAGGGATTGTTGTCCTCCCCTTCTGAAACAGGAACAGCAGCTTTAAACAAGCCTGTTTCATCCCCTACATGAACATGAGCATGCTCTCTGCATTCTCGGCCTTCCACTTTATCAAAAAGACACACAGAGCAGTAACGTGTGCCTGTACTTGAGACGGAAGGGAGGGGAGAGAATTTATACAAAATATAAAAAAAGGAAAGGCAGTGGGAAAGACGACTTATACATGTGCTCATTTTCTTTTCATGCAGAGATAGAGCTCCCAAGGCTTTAAATGGCTCAAAAATCTCGCAAACGTCAGAACTCATTCAACTATAGTGCGAAACAGTAAATAAGAGGAAGGGGAAGGAACATAGTTGGTGACTGAGAGGCCCCCCTGTCAATTAACCTGAACTGCACATTAGAGATGTGCACAAATTTCTTTTTGTATTCAATTTGTATTAAATCAAATGCAAGAAAATTCATATTCATTCAAACAGGGTTTTTTTCCACCGCGCTCCTTTAATCTGGATCTAAGAAGATCCGGATCAAAGGAATGGGTACTTCCCTTAATCCGTATCTAGCAGATCCGGATTAAGGGAAGCACCCAGTGTGTTTCCACGAGTGGTTTAGCACCCAATAGCAATGGGTGCTAGCCTGCCTGCTGTGGAAACCCCGGAGCACCCATGTGGCAAATCTGGATTGGGCCACAAGGGGTCTGCCTGTCACTTCAGGTGCTTTGGGGGACAGGGGGTGCAATCTCTGAAGTTGCCTTCGAAGATTAGCACAGACTCCGAAGACAACTCTGGAGATTAGCACAGGCTCCGAAGACAAACCCCTTATGAGAGAGGTGCATATTAATTAGCTCCAAAGTCTTGACCTTGGGGCACCCCACCATGGGTGCCTCCCCCCGAGCCTCCTCTAGACCCCATTGCTGGATTGTAGTGGAAACAGGCTCCCTACAGATTTTAAGGCTGAAGACCCCATTGTAGACCTCTTTAATGGGGTCTACATGAAATCCGGATTATAGGTCCTGTAGGACCCATAATGATCCCGATTTACTTAGCTATGGTGGAAACAAATGTGTCCCTAATGGAATCTGTGGTGGAAATGGGGTCATCCGGCTCTCAGCCAAATGGGTCCTTAATGGGTGCTTCAATGGGTACTTAGTGACAGTGGGAAAACACACATAGATCCCCTTCAACTGTGGTAAATGAATGTTCAATACGAATACCATACAGTATGTAACCGCTCTGAAAATGTCAAATTCACCCTGAATCCATTTTGAATCTGCTTTCGATCCACTTCAAATCCACTTTGGATCTGGTGCAGATGTGACTCGAGCAGCCGGTTTCTCACCTTTCCAGGTTCATGAATATAACAAATATTCATACAAGTGTTCTAAAGCCTTTGATTTGAATTTGAATGTCAATCTTGAATGTGCCAACAATTTTATTCAAATTTATGTCAAAATTGGAGAAATCTGTATGAATCTTTAATGTTATGAATATTCGTGCACATCCTTTCTGCACAGAAGAACTAGAAATGCTGAGTAGGAATGGGCTGGGCTACCATTATCAGCTTCAGAAATAGTGCACTCTCAAAATAATGCGTTCAGCCTGCACCAATCATAGTCTCTGTGAACACTGCTGAAACAGACCTGCTTCTAGTTTAAAGTGCATCCTCAACCCTGTGTCTATGTAAGGTTTAAGTACAGTATAATAGCCCCCCCCCGCCCCCCGTTCACCTCATACTCATCCTGCACTTTCATTCACTCACTTCTGAATGGACACTTAGGTACTGCCTCTAGGTTGGAAAGTCAGGCAGGATTCCTCTAAGGGCCATTTTCAGGAATTCGAGAGCAGGTGATGGTTTTGCCTTTGTCTTCTGCTTGAGACGCCCAGAAGCAATTGGTGGGCCACTGTGTGATATAGGAGGCTGGACAAGATGGGCTGCGGCCTGATCAAGCAGGGCTCCTCTTATATACATTTTATATAACGTATACATGTATACAGCACTGGAGGAGTGGCAAGGAAAAAGCAAAGAGGCAAACGGAACACGGTCCAAAGCTTCTTTCCTCTCGTTCCATCTATAAGTTCCTTCTGGGAGGACCCACAAAGGCCTCCTTGGCATACTCAGCTCAGTCTCCAAGCATAGGAGGTTGAGTAAGGGAATGTCCTCACAAGATGGCTGCCTGCTGCTCTCCAGTGGATAGTGGAATTCACACAGCCATTGCGACCCCCCTTTTTAGGAGCACTAATTAAAATTGTGTTTTGCATTAACACTCTTTTTAAACCAACCAAACATGTACCCTCTCTTCTAAACTCACATGAATAATTTGTGGATTAAAATCAAAACAATTAAAAATAAGACAGAAGTAATATTTGAATTGTGATATTTTGTATATTTGCATTTCCTTTTAAAAACTACCACGTGAGAGGAAAAGAACAGGCAGGTGGAAACAGGAATGCCACTCCAGAGGAGTCTAATTGCTGTCATTTATTAGTGGGAAATTGTGGATATTTGCAAGAATATTATATTTCAAAGACAGAAATTTTGAATATGGTTACTTGCACGTAAGTGTTCCTCAATCTACATCTCAAATAACGGACATACCTAGAATTAGGCTGTTGATTTTCAAAAATTGCTGAATGGTTTACCGAGCTACAACCTTCAAGAGAAAACACGAATGATGTTCAAAAAAGAATACTGGAAGCCCTTTAACAAACTACAAATATTGCTATTTCCAATTATCCTTAGTCCATTTCTTTTTGCTAAACCTCTATTTCTCCATTTACCAAAATGTTTCTCAGACGCTAGCTACCTCTCTTGTTCCTGTGAGATCCAAGTAATCTGTTGACATAAGAAAGGAACATTACAGTATGATTGTCCAAGCAGAATCATATGATTCAGTAAGGTTTCCTTTTTAAAAGTCTCAGATATAACCTGGTATTAGGGTTTTTAAAGAATAAGTCTGTATCATCAATCATTAGGGAGCTCTGACAGGTTCATCTCTAAAGAGGCAAGCAACTTTCTGGGTGGTCCCTTTAACTTTACTTCACATCAAATTGTTAACCAAAGGTCATGGTTAAATGTAATATTTTTTTCTGCAAAAATCGTGTTGCTGAGCAAACATCTACAAAATCCATAAAGATTAATTTCTCACTGTGACTACTAGAATCTCAGAGCCAAACCCCACATTCCTGGAAAGAAAACAGAATTTCAGCATCAAGTTTACCCTTTATTACATACGTAGTTAGTTGAGTTCTACCCTGCATTGCAAACCGAGGGTCCCCCAAGACAACAAACAAAGTAGAACCATAGAAACAGTACATGTAATCAGATTTAAAAATGAAAAAAATATGTGGAACAGAAAAAGTACAATGGCTTAAGCATTTCCACAGGTCTTGGAAAAAGTATACCTCTTCACTAGAAGCCTTAAGGGGAGCATATAATTTACACATTTGTGGGGCCACAACAAAGAAGAAGAGTAGGCTTTTCTACCCCGCTTTTCTCACCCATTTAAGAGGACTCAAAGTGTCTGACAAAGCTTTATGTTCTTCTACCCACAACAGAACACCCTGTGAGAGCTCAGAAAGAGAGCTGTGACTAGCCCAAGGTCACCCAGCTGGCTTCATGGAGGAGAAAGGAATCAAACCCAGTATTTCCAGATAAGAGTCCAGCTCCCAAACCACTACAACAAACTGGCCTTCACCCTATGAACTGTACTTGAAAGTGGACCTATGGTCCCCATAATAGGTGTTTTAAAAACGGAAACCTATATTCTTATTCACTGCCACTCCCACCCCATGACAGCTACAGCTGTAGAATGGGAGGTTAAAAGCTAAACATGCCTGTCCAGAAATGCCCTTTTATGAATGTACTACTGGAAAGCTGCTGACAGTCAAAGGAAACCTAGTGGACCCACTTACTATAAAGTGCGTCTTTCCTCCTAGAAGAAAGGATAAATGTTAATACAAATGCAATTTTAAAAATAAAAATAGCATGATTAGATTAGATGTGATACTGAGGCAATTTATTAAAAATAACAAATTACAACAAAAGTACGTTGATTGGAGAAAAGTTCAGAAAGCACCAAATGAAATGATTAAATATGTTGGAGCAACTCACTTACAGAGCATTTTGCATGCGCATCTGCGAGAACATGTGTGAGATAGTAAAATAACAACACATGTCCAGCTTCGGCAAATCGCAACCCCCAGAACATTTGCTTTTCTCCGTATCTCAGGCGCTCACGACTGACCACAGCTGTCACCATTTGATCTACTAGATGTACTTCAAAAATTCCAATACATCCTGCAAATAGCTAGATGTGTGCGTGTTTGTTTTTATTTTCCAATTTAGAATATTTTCCAGGTGCTACTGCTTAGAGCTAAGAACAGAAAAGGTTCCTATTGTGGCATTTTCTATATAACTACTAATTAATATCACTCTTGTATCTCCACGGCTCAAAAATAATTTCTTCATTCAGCCAGTAAGCTCTACGGCTGAGAAACCACATATACACAAACAATTACTATCTAAGCTGAACACCAATGGTAATTTTAATACATCTGTTGTGAAAGTAACTCTCACTTTTCCACCTCCGTGGCTCCAACAACATCCTTAATAAAAGCACTGATCTCAGATTAGATACTAATGAACATTAGATATACTCCAACGTAAGGTTCTCTGTCTACAGAAAAAACAAGCAAACAAAGGAATAACTTTCATTTTATTATATATACAAAAAAAAAGAATCCCAAAAAATATTATGTCGGCAGAAAACTTCAATAAATAAAATGCCTGGGACAACACAGATTAAAAAAACAGAACTATCAGAAAAAGAGGTAACAAATAGTGCAGTCTTACATATCTACTCAGAAGTAAATCCCACTGACTTTGAGTGACCGTGGATAGAACTGCAGCTTAACCCTCGTTGATTCAAGTGGAAATAACACATTTTGGGTGTTTTTCCACTGTCTCTAGAAGTACCCATTAAGTACCCATTAATGGGTACAAAAATGCCATTACGTGCCCACTAATGGGTATTTAATGGGTACTTTTCGTGACAGTGGAAAAACACCCTTTGTGAATGATACTGCTTTTTAAAATCCCACTTGTTTTTAATCCTAGATTTGCCTTGGAGGATGTTCTAAAATGGTACTATATGGTTTCAAACTGCATGGGGAGCTGGGCTCGGGTAAAGGTTTCCCTACCTGTACTGATTAAGGTTAACCAATCCAAGAAGTACAGAGTTCAAAAGCACTACAATATATAGACCTCAACTGAGAGTTTGCTGAATGTGTATTTAATGCTTCAAATAAAATATACAAAAAGAAAACAATCAAGAAGATTTTGCCTACTATTTTTGATAGATTTAGTTGCTCAGCTATGATAAAACACCGGTATACCTCAACTCTGAAAAATATCTTGTATTTCAGGTCTACAACTAGAGTTGTAGATAAAGTCATATAAGATACGGCTGTAATTTGTCAGGGAATGCAGTGCATTTACAATATATATATAAAAATTGGGATATGGGATAGATTTTTTTTTAAAGAGAGTCTTATCTGACAAAAAAAACCCAGCAAGTGTATAACTGCTAGAACAGTCACTTTCCTAATTACTGCATTTCCTTAAATAACACACCAACTTTGCCATTTGTCATGATAACTTCCTCCTCAGTGAAAGATTGTGTTACAATGCAGGTAAGAAACTTTAGGCTCTGCCCCATGCAATATGGACATAAAACAGACTATCAGCATGATCTTTGCAAACTTAAAGGAAGGAAGGAACTTATCCAAGTCAGAAATATCACAAATTCCTCCTGGTTTTGCTGACAACTTTTAGTTTAGAATTGAAACATTCTTGCCTAATCACATACCACTTTCACTTTACTTGCTTATTATTAAAAAAAACAAAACACCTAAATTGTTTTCTAGGAGTTCAGTCAATTCTCACCTGGGAAAAAATGGCACAAATTCTCAAAAGGGTTCATTTTTACCCTTCCCTCTGCCTAGTTTTCTAAACAACATTCACAGCTATGACATCATCTACTGGCTAAGCAACAAGCTAGTTTCTCTCAAAAACAGAGAAAGAAGAAACACTGTGCATCATTTGCTACATTTTTAAGCATCTAAAAATGCTAGAAAGCTGAGAATGTCAAATTATGGCTTTTCCTTGAGCAGATGTGATGGTCTCTGCTTTCTTTGCAGAGACTCATGCTAGAATAAATAAAAAGCAATATGACATTGGTTCCCAACAGGCAGAGTAACTAACAACATCTGCTGAAATAAAATGAAAACTCATTAATTCAAGCAAAAGGTTTAAAAAGTTAAAATGACACAACTGGAATGATAAAATGAACTACACAGAAAGTAGGGAGTTGACTGGTAAAGACTTCCAATATTGAGAAATAAATTTATGTCTCAGAGTAAATAAGTTGGCCGTACAATAATTAATGACAATGCAATAAGGGTACACAAATCCTAGAATTATTAAAACTTTGTTAAACTGATGCAATAATTGATTTTTTCCCCTTCTATGAAATACTGTACTTATATCCCAGAGTGCTTCAATTACTACCGTATTAGATTCTTTGCTTCACTAATGTTGTTCAAGGTGGGATACAAACATGAATAAAGTAAATAAATAAATAAGATATGGGTAATCTGGAGCACTTCATTCAGTTGAGTAAAACCCTCATAAATAAATTGAATTTTGAAGTCATGGCACTTAAAGCCACATATTGAACAGCCTTTCTAAGGACTTTCCACACTGTTTATTCACCCTGTAAGAGTCAGAAGCCAACATAGCAGGGAGTTCAGCCTGGTGTCATGAAATCATGGGGCTGGAATGTGCTCCAGTTGAAATGCCGAGGTCAGGACACCAGAGCTGCATGCTTGAAAGATCTGGAGTTACTGTGGGATTAAAACAAGAGAATATATAAAGATCTCCAAATGAGGAGAAATATAGGATACCAAGGCTCAGACCACAACCTCATACAACACACCATTTTTGTTCACTGAAAATGCTCTAAAATGTTAAAACTATGTATGGCATGCTATTAAGACTGCATCTAGTACTACATCACTTACCTCTTTGTCCAGATGGTATTCCTCTTCTGGGACTATTTTGTTTGCAAACCACTGTGGCCTAGAGAGGGCCCATCTGCATTAGTCTCTGCTGTTATGTTCTGTCTGCAAAATGGTCTCCTGACCCAGAATACTGGTAGAATTTGAGAACTACCAGTGTACTAGGGCCTTGAGGGACCCATCCTATTGCACCACCAAAAGGGTCCAGGAGATGCTGGCAAGAGTTTACCACATAAATTTACCTGATCCAGATTTACAGATCCAGAACTACACAGGTAAGTGCAGAAAAGCCCTATATGTTAATAGATTATGGCTGTTTCCACACTTAATCTGTAAATCCAGATCAAGTAGATTTGGATTAGTGAAATCAGTGTTTGGAACATCTGGATAAGATGTAGGACATATCGTCTGCAATGAGAATGCTGAAACAATTTGAGATGTGTGCTAAATCAGAATACCATGTGGACGCCATAGCAAGGATCTGTCGGAGGATAGGGGTTCTCTTTGGCAAGCACTCCCAAAGCACTTCGGAGATGTCTTCACAGTTGTGACTCTGTCATTCATGTGTCCTGTCTAGGGATGTGCTGATTCTCCCCACTTTGGCTCCCCTCCCCCCCATACCTCATGTCCTAGCACCCCAGCTCCACCACCCTCCCCCATCTCTGAATCCACTCTGAAGCTTCAATTGAATGCACAAAAGCTTTTTTAAAATTTGAAGGCCAGTCTTTGTATATAGCCAATATTCAATTTGAGTGCAAAGTTTTATGTTTGAATTGTGAAGGTGATGAACATTTTTTGCCGATCCCTGCAATGCCTCTATGATGTTGTACCATGATTTTACATGTTTTTATTTCAAATGAAAATGAGTCAATGGAGAACATAGATACAATCGATGTAACTTGCACATTCTCAGAACATTACTTAGCATCACTAAATCACAATAGGAATGTATTATGGTGCTAAAAACATTTATGAACCCTGTGAAGGATGTCTGCATAGCACATGCAAATCTAAAATCTTTTTTTCAACTGTATTTTGCTGGCATCTTTTAAAAATCACTATGGTACTGCAGTTCTTAATCTTCAAGCTTTCTCAAATTTGTTATGAGTTGGCTTCTCAGATTTAGTGCATCACTGAATCAATATGCATTTTGAAACAGTTTTGCTCCATTTTACAGATTTTTATGGCGGCAAAGCAGCCAAGGAATAAGGTCAGGAAGGCTACATCTAAATCCAGAGGCTGTGTATGTTCATGCGTGTGATCAAGCAAAAGAGAGGGAATGAACACAGGAAGGGAAGAGAGAACCACTGCTGACATACGCGACAGGGAAGATTGATGGTTTCCCTCTCTAGTTTTCCCCACTGTGAAGGCACATAGGGGGTAGAGGAAAGGATGGAGAAGCTGCTGTGCCAATGACAAAGCAGGCTGCACTGCTTATACCACTTGAGCACAGAGATTAATGAGGCAGCAGTAATTCAGGGAACAGTGAAGAAACTTGCTCCTAGCTCGCCCTTGGCTTTTGCTTCCTTATAATTTGGTCCTCAGAGTTCCACCTACGTCTAGTCAGTTGCTAGTTCCAAATGTTCAGATCAAAGAGCAACTGCAATAGCAGTCAAGAAGGGTTGGGACAGAGATACAGAAATGGTATTGCTTCCTAGGTTTTACTGTGCATTAGGGATGTGCCCGAATATTCACAGGCATTTGAAATCTGATCGAATGTGCAGAATTTTGACATTCAAACTCAAATAGAATGTCTCAAAATTCAAATGTAAACATTTGAATCGAATTTTGAATTTCTGATCTATTCGTTCAAATTATTTGGACATTTGTATGTGTACAGGCTTGTACACGACGCGTACTTGAAGATCCGCATCTTTCCTGCTTCCGTACGCATTTGTACAGATCCATACGGGATGAAAACAGGTTGTATATAGGATGACTGCTGGATGCATACGTACGGATGTGTACGGATGTTGGGAACATGTGTACGCGCAGATCTGAATCAAAAATTCAAATGAATAGATTTGAATTTGGTAAATTCGAATCGAATCTTCTTAAATTTGAATTTAAAAGATTTGAACTGAATCACGATTTTTGGGTATTCAATTAGAATAGAATGTAAAAAAAAATTTGTGCACATCTCTACTGTGCACTGTCCTTAGCATGTCCAAAACTAGAACTGTTCACAAACATAGGCTTTTTCTGCACTTACGATCAGTTAATCGGGGGGCGGGGGGAGGAGCACAGAAGCATGGGCTGGGTCAGCACTGTCTGTCTCAGAGCCTGGGGTTGTTCTTTCTGGTAGCACACTGCTGAAAAGCAGTCCCTGGTAATTCCAGGTCATGCCATCTGCACACCTCCTGTGATCTGCAACTAGGCCCTTGGTCTGGTTGCAGATCCAATTAAACGGATCTACAACTGATCTGGATTAAGAGTCTCTTAATCCAGATCTGGCTAATCTTGTGCAAATGCAGCTGGACTACTTGTGGGGGATGGAGGTGCCCATGGAGGTACTGATTCAATGATACTCAGCCGTGGTACAAATAGAAAATAGCTGTGCACCCTTATAAAAAAGGCCTGCTTACATTTCAGAACAAAATTTCCTTCTTCCATGTTAGGACGTGCTAAATATTCTCACTGTTATTTTGGTGGCCAATTTCAGGCATTTGTTTAATTTTTAAACTGGCCTGTTAAGGCAATTCTTTTTAAAAAATGAATAATTCTACCCCCATTCTATTTCAGGCTGAGTGGCAAGTAGTGCCCTGCCTCCCAATCCATTTAGGAATTGCTAGGAACACAATGTAGAGAATAAGAAATTCAGAACATTTCTTCCAGTATTCCTTGGGGTAGAACACTGAGAACAAATCCGGCTGCTCTGTCTGAATGTTCTGGGAATTTTATGTTTTGTTCTGATCTCAAAACAAAACATAGAAACAGTTCCATGCATAACCCTACTGCATATATATAGGTTAAGAACATCAAATAATGTATTAGATTTCTTCAGAAGCTTGCCAACACATGTGCTACATAAAAACTGTACCCAATGGATTCTGAGGCTTGAAGATTATATATTCAATAAAAAAAGTCCTAGGCTATCTAAAATTATCCTAATGAGGCCAGTCCAAAGAGATGGGTGGGACTATCCATTCCTTTCGCTCTATTTTGATTCAGGCCAATTAGATCCACTTCTGTCTTTTTTATCTGTCATTCCCCCCCCCTCCCCATGGTTCGCTTTCGAAATATCTGAACTTCCTTATCCTGTATTGTATTACATTACAACAAAGATAAATTCAAAACACCTAGAGATCCTTAATCCTTTAACTAGATGTATGTTACTCACCTGGAAAATTTGGCAAGGCAGACTCACCCCTTGCCCCTTCCCCCTTGAATTCTCTGTACCTTGTCCCCAACTCTCCAATAATATACCCATGTCACTATGTAAAGTCTTGAAAGATTCAAGATATTATACTCTAAATGGCTTAACTCTAGACCTTGTTTCTAAACTTCTAAAGCATAGATGTTAAACTCTGGTGCGCAGTGTAATTACTGTATTTTCTGGCGTATAACACTACTTTTTAACCCAGAAAATCTTCTCAAAAGTCGGGGGTCGTCTTATACGCCGGGTGTCGTCTTCTTATACGGCGAGTATATCCCAAACTCTATATTTTAACTAGAAAGTTGGGGGTCGTCTTATATGCCCAGTCGTCTTATACGCCGGAAAATACGGTATATTTGGACTGTGAGAAAATACCAAATGTCTACTAGAGCTGGCCTGCTGGTAGACAGTGCATGCATTGCTAATACTACAAATCCCAGAATGCTCTGCTGGTGTGCTGGCACATCTGTCAGGACCCACAAGAGGCCCCTCTTCTGTGGACATTCATTAGTGACCTCATGCTACCAGTCACATTGGGCAACCCCTCCCAAAAATGGCCAAACGAAAGGTGGAAAACAGACTCTTTCTAGAAAAGTGAATGCCACAGACGTGTCTTTTATTTGACATTTCATTTCACATGTGTTTATAGTGTTAACCTTTGCTTGCTCAGAGTCATTGTTTAAGCAAAACTTAAGTTTGTTTCCATATGAAAAGGTTCATCATATCTGATGAGAAGGAAAAACTTCCTCAATTGTAGACATTTTTTCAATAAACATCAAGGTTGGCCCGCAACGTTGTCCAAGTTTTTAATTTTGGCCCACTGTGTATTTGACATCCCTACACTAAAGGATATTAACAGAGTTTTAGAGAATACACAGATGAGTTGGCTGGATAATCTAGCCCTCTGCAGTTCACTGACATGCGTCAAAGCCAACCATGTGCTAAAGAGGGCTTCCACTCCCTTTGAATATTTAGCAAAGAACATTAAGCCCACTAATAAGAGACTATCCTCACATCTGTATAGGACAATATTGCATCATAACTTCTCCAATCTAACGGGTGTTAAATCACTGTGGGAATCACTGTGGGCAAGAATACCAGAGAAACTTTACCATGCATTTAAGTCCCAAGATGAAAGAGTGTTATCCTTTAAAATTCCATATAGATGGTATATGGCCCCACTCTTTCTACATTGTGTTACAAAAACCAAATCTCCGATTTGCTGCCACAGATGTAAAATGCTGGGCACTTATATAAATATGTGGTGGAGCTGTCTTATTATACAGTTTTTGTAAAATGGTCCAAGAGACAGTAACCATCATAAGGTAACAGTTACATTTACACCAGAAATGACTTTCCTTTTTCTGTTTAAAGATGATAAAACACAGCTTAAGTATAAAACCCTCATTTAGTCTTTGATCACAGCAGCCGAGATGGAAAGAGCCACAAACTGGAAAATGATGCAACTTCCATCTAACGTAAGGTGGTTTTTTCAAGTTTGCACTCTCATCCTTAATTGATTTAGGATCAGCCCAAATTGCTAAGATGACTGATGCCAAAGAACAAGCTTGGTTCTTAGAAAAGTGGCTTCCACTACTAGAGATGGCCAAGATAGATGTTAACCTGAGACCAAATTCTTCAAGACTGAACCATCATTTACAATATTTGTTCTCACATTTACCCTTTTTATAGAACATGTCTTATAGAAATGACTATAAATATGGTTTATATTAATTTGTAATTTCTCCTCTTTAATCTAATTAAAAATGTATTAGATTTACAAGTCAAAAATATAATAATAGATTAAACAAAGCATTCTGTGTAAAAATACTATTCAACAGATTTTAAAAACTGTAAATAAAAAATAAAGCAATCACTTGCAGGCCTGCAATTTTATTTTATTTCAGCTACAGACTAGAAAAAATACAAACAATCCACAAACTCACAAGAACAGACTTACTAAGTCTGTCATTTTTTAATTATTTATTTATTTTTTAAAATAATCTGCTGTTCAATCATTCCTGCTCAGAAACAGAACTTGGCAACGTTTGAAGATAATATTAACTCCAGATAAAAAGCAATTATGTAAAATTCAGCTGAACATCCTGCACAGTCTTTCAGAAAAAGACACAAAAATATCCAGTGTAAGTCCCTGCAAAAATGATAATAAAATTTAGGCTTAACAAGAGTACAGGATTATTTAAAAACCTTTCCCTCTTCCTCATTCCTATATTTACCCTAATTTCCTTTCCCCTCTTTCACATCCTGTTCTTCCTGTCAGCTTGTTCTGCTTCAGACATGAGCCCATTAAATGTTTTTAGCCTGCTCGATGTTCAATCTTTCCTCAGCAATAGCACATTCTATTCAAATTTGCAGTGAACCGCTTTGCTGATTTCCCTCTCTCCTTCAGCTGCACCATTCTGTTGACAGATTCGCCACTTCCTAACATATTTTTCTCTGTCTTTTCAGTGAACCCTTTGGAAATTCTGCTCAAACTTGCATTAAAAAGTCCAGCCCTTTTCTTCCCTCTCCATCAGCACCACAATGAATGGTATTCAAATAGTAGCAGGAAGCACACTTACACAGATAGTTGGCTAGGACAATGAAAGTGACAGCCAAAGCCACTAACAGTAGTGCAGCATTTGAGAACATGTGCAAGAGCACATTGTATTGTTTTTTTTTTGTTTGTTTTGTTTTTAGACACATCTACAATCCACCTTTCAAAAAATTCACGCGGGAAACATGCACCTGGAACAAAGAGATAAATGCAAATTCTGTTGGGCTTTTACCCATTTTTCATCAAAGATGCTTTTCAGATAAAGGCCCTTTCTGCACTTACCTCAGTTTCCATTTCCATTTATATTTATATACCGCCTTTCAAAAAAATTTTGCCCAAGGCAGTTTACAACAAATGGAAAAAACAAAGATACAATACAAATACAATCATAACATCAAAGAAACATGACAGATAAATATAATCAGCAACTTAAATCAGTGACAAGGTAGTTTACATAAATCAAAATACATTGCATATTATAAAAATACATTATATAATAATAATAATGACAAAACCCCAAAAAACCTTATAAAACAGGTGAGACAGCCGGCTACTAAGGCCGGTTCTCCTCTTCCCCTCTCAAACACAGTTTTTATGGTCTGAGGGTGGGTGTAGCAGGGCTGACGCGCAGCAGTTCTTTCCCTCCTGGCTGGTTCTCAGACAGAGTTAATCTGTTTTAGCTAGATCCGTATCAGCTAGATCTGTATCAGCTACAGACAGAGCAGAGACATCTGCACTGAGTGGGCTTCAGAACAACAAATGTGTGCTAAAAAGTGGAAGCACGGATATAGACCACATTGATCTGATCTAGATCTACTCTACTCCCACACAGACAATGCGTTCTTAGCAGCTGCTTGATCTGGGTTAACAAGTTAGTGCAGAAAGGGCCAAATCCCACAGTAGCCAAGCACACTGCCAGTTTCTAGATGTAATCTGATGTGAATAGGATATTGGGTATAGTAGCCCCCTTAGTTTCTGTGGAGACTCAGCCCAGCCCCTCCCTCCGCGTCCTCTGCAGAGCAACACAGGAAGTGAGCAAGCTACTGAGCACCCAGGTCGCCTAACCGCTCTGGTGGAGCTGTGTGCCAGCCAGTTTCCCACCCACCCACTAGTGTCCTGCTTTATATGTCTATATACCAGACTCCCTTAAAGCAGCCAACTGACTCAGTTGTAAAACACTTATAGTTTATTGTTACAAAAGGAAAAATAAAGAAGCAAGTTTATAGTTTGACTTAAATGTTCTTGAAAAGAAAGATATTGTAATTAATAAACTGTCCCGCTCCCTTCACTAAGCTCCACTGTAAGCCAACAGTTCTTGGTAAGCTACAGTAAGCACAAACAAATCTTAGTCCTTCCCTCTCAGGCTTTTCTCTACCCTGAAGTCAGATAAGTTCCCAAAATAATAAAGATAGCCTTGCAGCAGTCCCAATCTGC
>MTQE01002560.1:11109262-11135774 GCA_014337955.1 Aspidoscelis marmoratus | reverse complement strand
CAATCCAGCAGTGGGGTCTAGAGGAGGCTCAGGGGGGAGGCACCCATGGGTGTCCCAAAGTCAAGACTTCGGAGTCGCTCCGAAGGCAGCTCCGAAATCCCTCCAAAGTTGCCTTCTGATGTTAGCAAAGGCTCAGCAGAGAAACTCCTTGCCTCTAGGCATGGAAAGAGGTGCATATTAATGAGGCTGACCCATCAGTGCTGAATTAAAAACAATCATTTGCCCATAATCTTGGGGATTTGAAAATGTAGATGGAGGTGTGGGATTATAAATCATTCTTTTCTCCTATATCAATGACTACTAAAATGAATGCCTAGGTACTGCCTCCAGGTGGGAGAGACTGACCTGGAATAAAATAAATTAAGTATATAAAGGGGTGTATATTTTAGCATGCTGTCACATAAATCAGTACAAAAACATTCCAGTTCACTTCCAGTTCTTCCCAGTTATCCTTACCTTTGAAGGTAAAACCAGCCTAATAAAAAACTGTCGTTCCCTTATTTACATTGCAAGGCAAAAGCACATTCTGTAATATGTTCCAGCAGACATGGTTGAGCAACAGTCACAGGGTAAGATGGCAATGTGGTGGCCAAACTTGCACTTAACTTACAATGGAGGTAATCACACCTTGGTTGTACCTTCATCAAATTTACTTGCCCATTGTAAACCTCAACCACCATAAATTTGTACAGAATAAATCTATGAAAAGAGTTTCAGTGGAATCAGATGGCTTAGTAGAAGGACTTCAGAGATGCAGAATTTCTCAAACCCAGGGACTTTCACAGAAGCTTAGTTAAAAAGCTTGTTGGTTCTTTCATTGAATAGTTACTGTTTTAAACAATTTGAGTGAACTGCTTTAAGCAGGTATCACAAAGGACAAACCTTATTCCTTATAGAACTGTGGTTATTAAATGAATTAATAATTTACTAGGCAGATATTATTATATATTCTAGAAGTTTCTAAAAAATCTGTTGATCAAAATACTAATATTAAGGGGAAAAAATTCAAGACCAGATTTTGTCCACAGGGGAAATGGAAGCGTCTTACATTCCAGATTATTTATTTAGTTAGGAAATATATATCCAAGCCTTCATCAAATGGTTCCAGGGCAGGTTACAATGAGAATAAAACATAATTTTAACTATAACCCCAACCCCAACCCTCCTTCCTCCACCCCAAGGAAGCTATTTAAACAGCCAAAGCCTGAGTGAAAATATGTTTTCACCAAGCACTGAAAACTATACAGTGTAGGTGCCTGGTGGACCTCAAGAGAGAGGCTGTTCCAGAGTCTAGGGACCACCACAGAAAATGCCCTCCTGCATGTCCCTGTGCCTTGTACCTCTGAAAAAGAAGGGACTACAAGAAGTGTGGGGGTGCAATTTTGCCTATTTCATCTGAAGTAAGAAGCAAGTTACTAGGCCAAAGGATAAATTTCAGGTCGCAGTAGCTTTTGCTATATCTCTCTCAAGAAGGTCTCAAGAAGCCATAACAATGTACAAAGTACATGTAAATAATGTACAGCATCCAAGGATAATTACATGAGCTGTTCACGTGCATAAGCAGGCCCCAGTAACAGGCTTCTGTTGGTTCCTCCTAAGCTTCCTCACCATAACACCATTTATGGCACTTCCTATGTAGCACCATCCTTGCATTTGGGCTGTTTTATCTGGTTCAGTCCAGTCCCCTCCCCCCCCCCCGCTGCCATATATGGGCTTCCTAAGTGTACTTTTCCATTGTTCAGAGAGAACTGTATAAAAGCATTGACATGTGTCAATAAAGCTGGCTGCTTTCTTTCTTTGTATCTTCACAGCATCATGTCTCCGTGAGTCTATCTATCATTTCGCATAACAAAACATCGCAACAAAGAAGGCCTTGAGATCTCCTTGAGATCCCAGTGCACAGACAGGTCTATATGAGAGAAGGTGCTTCTTCAGATACCCAGGGCCTAGAAGAGATAGATTTCAAATAAGCCATTGGATAGTAATGAAGCATGACAAATACCCTAATTATTCATATAATCTTGTTGAATATGCGGAACCTCCAGAAGTGACAGTTAAAAGGATATAACTTTTTCTGATGAAATGTTCCTGATATAGAATATTTTGTTTTGAAATTAGTAGGTGAATAGACTCACAGAACTGTCAGGCATACCTTCTGATCAGATATGACTTAATGTAATAAGGTATTAATTTAGAGCAGTTAGGTTTATAATTGAATTAGAAATCTGCTACAGCAAGTACAGGATGTGTGATGATCTCTTGTACTTTTCCCCATGCTGACAGAAAATTATAGTAAATTATGTCAGTTATAGCTGGCTTTAGTCATTTATAGAATGGTTTGTTTTTACTACAACCATACTTCTGGAACCTTGTGGAGTTTTGTTTTTTTTTTGCATTTAATGTAGTCACTGGTTTTTGAATAAATAAATACTTGTATTGATTACATTATCAAATCTGGTTGTTGTTGTTTTAAAAAAAACTAGGTAGCTAAGAAGTTTCTCCAACTGCTGTTGGCAGAATTACTCTGATTAAAGGGTCAATGCTTTTGAATATTGGCTTTTGAATATTCATTCAAGAGAGCACACGGGGAAAAAAAGTACTAAGAATGATTGACGGGAAAAGCAAGGATGTAGGAAACAAAGATTTTGGTTAGCTCAGGGAAATGATGTGATGAAATGAGTAAATTATAAGGCCAAACCCCGGAGGACATAGAACATTTGATCTCTTGGTATCATTTTCTTTTCTTCAAAGCATTTGTGTGGTAATTTATATCAGGATGACACTGTGACAGTTTGCAGTGATTAACTGTTGCAATAGGACTCTGTTTATTTCATGCAGTAGGATTTAAAGCAAGCAAACTTAGATGGGAGAACATCCCCAATCTAAATCCAATCATCTCCAGTTTACCTATGGGCTAAACAGGAAAAAAATACTAGCCCTAGCCCTAACACCAGCAGGAACTGGGAGCCCAAACTGGGGACAGACCCTTAACCCTACTGGGGGCCTACTGGGGATCTATCTAACCCTAACCCTAATTGTACCAGAGGGGTTGTCCTATTGGGTTAGTTATTGGACAGGATAGATAGAGCAGGATCTGTCTACCTACCTACCTAGCTAGCTGGAGCATTCAGTCATAGGGATGTACACTTTTTTTTTTTTTGGCATTTGATTCAATTTGAGTTGAATAATCAAATATCCAAATTTGTACGAATAGAGAAAAAATGAATGTATTGAAATTCAAACTGACTCACATAAATTTGTATCTATTCATACGAACGTTTGATACGTATTTGATGATATGAATCTTGTATGCTGCCATACACACCCATAAGCATCCCGTTTCAACCTGTACTTATCTGTATGGATGCCCCTGTATGGATAGCCATGTGTATCTGTATGGATGCATACAGATACACATAAGATGCAATGCATACATATCTGTACACATACAAATGTCTGAATTATTCATACTAATAATTCAAAACATTCTTATTCATTTGAATACTAAATAATTAATGTCTGGACATTTGATTTGAGTTTGAATGTCCAAATTTGGCTGAATTCGAATATCTTGAACATTCCTGCACCCCCCTATTCAGTCAGATTGCAATCTGAAAACCCTAGGCAGGGCACATATTAAGATCTCTTTCTCTCTCTCTCTCTTTCAATATCACTTTCTCACATATACACACACACGCAGTATGAAATAATTTTTAGGCCCATGTTTGTATGTAAAAATTGTGGGGGAGGCTTACAGGCTGTAATGTCGTCTAGTAAGTGCCAATGTTTTCTAATCACCTGAACTATGTGACCAGTGCGGGAGTCAAAAGGTATTGGGATCATCATGTCCTGTTTCTGTGCATCACTTTCAGGTTTATTTCCATCAAGTAATGTGTCCCTCAGGATATTTTTTGCTATGTAAAAAGCTTGTTTTAACTGTCTCTTTAAATAACCTCTGTCCTGAGACTGGTGCATCAATATCTGAGCTTGACTAAGGAACTCTTTAAAGGTTGAGCAGTTCCATCTGATTCTAAGCATCTGACTAAAAGGGAAATTCCTTTGCAAATGTGGTGGATGGGGGCTATCATATTTTAAGAAGAAGAGTTGGCTTTTCTACCCCGCTTTTCTCACCTATTTAAGGGGACTCAAAGCGGCCGACAAAGCTTTCTATTCTTCTCCCCACAACAGACACCCTGTGAGGTAGGTGGGGCTGTGAGAGCTCAGAAGAGAGCTGTGACTAGCCCAAGGTCACCCAGCTGGCTTCATGGGGGAGGACGGAATCAAACCCAGTTTTCCCAGATAAGAGTCCAGCTTCCTAACCACTAGACCAAACTGGTTCACAGTTTGAAGTAAGAATTAGCATCCATAGGTTTCCTAAACAGCATTGTATATAACTTCCCTTCTTCAAATCTCACCCACACATCCAAAAATGTAATGGCATGGGTATCATAATTCAACTGAAATGTAATAGTGGGATGTATCTGATTTAGTTGTTCAAAATTTTCTAAGAGGGCCACCGTAGGTCCATTCCAGATGAGAAAAATGTCATCCAGCAATCTCTTATAGGCAAATATATATGAAGTACAGTAAATTGGGTAGTCTTTTAAATTATGTTCTGTTTCAAAAAAATGCATAAAAATGTTGACTATCCAAACAATCTGGCCAAGGTCAACTGCCAAGTCACCTGTTGCCATCCCAGTCCATCCCCTCTCCCCTTTTTACCTCTATGCATCAAAACTGCCAATAAAAAGGAAAAGAAAAAAAACAGATGTGTCTAAGGAGGGCTGCCCTACCTGGCAGGATCGTCATGAAGATCGGCTAAGGCCCCCCAAAGGTATTCCCAGAGCATTTCCATAAGGAAGGCCACAGGGGCAAGGGGCATCCAAATTGTCTCACAGCTGTCACGCACGGCCACCTCAAACTATCCAATATGTTTCCATGGGTGGTCTAGCACCCAGTAGCAATGGGTGCTAGCCACCCTGCTGTGGAAACACCGGAGCACCCATTTACAAATCCGGATTGACCCACAAGGGGTCTGCCTGTCACCCCAGGTGTTTTGGGGGACAGGGGGTGCAACCTCCGAAGTCCCTCTAAGTCCCTTCAGGGGATAGCAAAGGCTCTGAAGACAAACCCCTTGTGAGAGCTTGCATATTAATTAGCTCCTTGTGAGCAGGGATGAGTCAGCCTCATTAATATGTACCTATTTCTATGCCTGAAGGTAACAGTCCACTTTGTTCTCCCTTTGTTCTCCGAGGTTTGTCTTCGGAGCCTTTGCTAATCTCCGAAGGCAACTTCGAAGTAATTTTGAAATGGCTTCAAAATGACTTTGAAATGACTTCGAAGCCTAGGTTTTGGGGCTCCCCCCCATGGGTGCCCCTTCCCCCTAGCCTTCTGTCAACCCCATTGCCAAACTAACATGGAAACAGGCTCCCTTTAATCCAGGTTTTCTGGCTGAAGACCCCATTAATTGGGTCTACAGAAAATCCAGATTAAAGGCTGAGATGTACCCATAAGATCCAGATTTCCCCAGTGGCAGTGGAAACAAATGCATCCCAAATGGGTGTCGTGGTGGAAATGGGGTCATCTGGCTTACACCCAAGTGGGTCCTTAATGGGTGCAAAAATGGGCACTTGGAGATGTACCAATGGAAAAACACCCATTGCTAACCCTCAGTAGTATGGTGCAGACCCTTCAGTCCTCTTTTTGATTACACCTTTCAAACTGAAAACATTAAAACCTTAATCAGTCTTCAGTGCTATGTTGATCTGGACAGAGAATAGTCCCTTTGGAGGGAGGAAGGTCGAGAAAGAAAACCAGCTTAGCCTTTAAAGGTGTAACCAATGGGCCCAGAAGATGGACTGAGGAAGGGTTAAACTAAAGGTGTAACCTTGGCCCAAGTGTTTACTGTGAGTGGCAAAGTAACCATGCCACAATAGGTCAAAAACACCAACTATTTTTTGCTGTTGTTCTTATCTCTCTCTCTCTATAGCTTCCATCTGTATATATTTTTTTCTGGGGATATGGGTAGAGGGAATAAAGTAAGGAAGGACATCTTTCCTACATGCTGTTGTTTTATCATCCATTATGCTTTCTCTTTTCTTTCTATTCATTTCAAATCTGTGTTTCCTGTCATATATAGATTGAAAACAGAACTTAGCTGGGTGAAAGTTCTCTATTGCAAACATCTGTGCCTGCATTAGGATTGTGTTTCTGTGTCCTGGAACATCAAGGGATTCTTTGCTTCCCCATATGGACACCTTCAGTCTGGTCTCTGGAGCAAATGAGAACTTAGAAAAAAACTAATGGCAACAGAATTGATACCAATGTATGTTAAACACATTTTTGTTCATTATCAACAACATTGATGGTGGTGCATATAATGCCACACCAAGCATTTGTTTTCTCAGTGTCGTATATGCTGTAATCTCAATGCTGGGAGACAAGAGTGTATAGTAACTTGCTTTTCCTCAAGTAGATTAGATTATTTTGTTTTTATCTGATTTTATGTATTATCTTTTGAGTCTGTAGACTGGTCTTCATTTATTTTATTTGTACATTGTGATTTTAATATACTTTTTATACAGTTTGATTCTGGTCTGTGACCATACAAATAAATTCATTCATTCATACTTTTGTCTGCACGGAGAATGCACTAACACATCATCAAAACACATTTATGGCCATGCATCTAATAATGCGAGAAAGCTAGCCTTACACTGAAGTTATATCCTTTGGGTATTGGCTCAGAAGATGCTTAAGAGAGAAGTTATGAAAAGAATGTAGATTCTTGGTATGTCAATGGAGAATAGGAGATCAACTTGTTAATTCAAGCAGTTAATAGCCGACAGGAGATGTTCTTGCAAGTCAGTGCGGGTCTGTTTCCAGAACCATGAGCCATTCTCATGAAACTACTTCCAGTGCCCCATAAAATCCAAAGAAGTGACTTTGTCCACTTATTATGAGGTAGGAGAGAAAGATCCAGCTGACAACAACATGGATACAGGTTTCTCCTTGCCTGGGCAGAGTGCTCAGATTGTGTGCTCTTTGCATGTTGACAGTCACCATGGGGCAGACATTTTACAGCAGCAACCATAGTTGGCATGGCAAAGTCAGCGGTAGAGGAAAATGCCACAGAGGCACTTTCATTACAGCCTGGAGGTGATGCCTTTCCCCCATACAGGACAGTAATGTAATTAATGGTACCACGCAGGTCAAATCGAGTTCTTGCAGGTCTCTAAAATTACATTATACACAAGAAAGTCACAATTTACTGACCATGTAAGAGCAAAACCATGCTGTACGAAATTGTGTTATATAAGTAGGGATGTGCATGAATGGGGTTTTTTTGTTGTTGTTGTTGCATTCAATGTGTATTGAATTGAATGTAAGAAAATTCATATTCGTTTGAATAGATCACCTTCGAATGTTGTAGGATTCTATTTGATACGAATGTATTACTATGAATTGATAGGAATATCTGATACGAACACATATGTATCCGATACGTATCCTGTAACATATCCACCATGAAAGGGTCAAATCCACCCTGAATCCACTTTGAATCTGCTCTCAAACCACGTCAGATTCACTTGTTGCAGATGTAGCCAGCACAGCCGCTTCCCCCCACCCCCCATTTCACGAATGTTCTGAAACATTCATAGTCATACAAATGTCAGTGTACGAATGTCATAACATTCAATTCATAAGTGAATGTCCGAATTTATACGAGTAATGAATGTTACGAATATTTGTCATCCCTATATATAAGGTATGACTATACAAAGTCTAATATATTTTCAGTCAAGCCAGGCTACATCACACAAAATAAAAATGGGACCACGCCAGACATTACCAGACAGTCTCACATGTTTTGCCCTATATGTGTGCCAAAGATGGATGGAAGTGTCCTTCCACAAGAGGAGGAGGGATGAGGAGCTCAAAGGGTGCCTCTCTGGCATTGTGCAAAGTCAGCATGGTAGGTGTAACCTTGTCCACATCTCTGGAGTTAACATGCCTATCTTGTGGACATGGTAGGAAAGCAGAAACAAGAAGTAACCTTTGGACCACTAGTATTAAGACAAGCATTTTTGGGGAAAAAATCAATTTGATGTAAAGGACTTGTGCTGAATGGTTGCATTTAAAAAGCAAAGCAAAAAAACCATTCTTCTTCTTGGAAAAGTGCCTCATTTGAGAAAGGAAGGACATGGTTTTTCTAGAGTGATGCTCAGGGGAGCAGGACTTGCAGGCATTCAGCCAGTCCTTATGAAGGAGATGGAAAGGAGGAATGGGTTTTTAAAAAATCAACTCAATATAACAATTCAGATGCTCTATCACTGAGCTATGACTGGTCCCACACATATGCCTGTAGGTTAGTAAATACATTTTTCAGAAATGTAACATATTTCCAAAAAAACCGATTCTGAGAAATATTATTCTTTAGACTGTGTCTAGGGAAATTGGAAACATCCAGCAGCATGGACTGGTTAGGATAGAAATCTATGGCTTCTTGCTTCTTTCTCCTACTTATGGAACACACAGGCTATGTTCATAGACTGCTTAAAAAAAGCAGATATGAAGTGGCTCAAGTGTGGTTCAAAGTTGAGATCAATCACATACACAGTGCTCCCCCCCTTCAACATTCTAGGCTAGAAAAGCTGGACTAGAGATGGAATAAGAACCCAAACACTACACGCTTGTGAGCTACCTGTTTTCTTTTTTGTTATGTACAAAAGCACCATATTCTCATCTGTCTATAATGTGGCTTTGACTGTCTAGATGTTTTCGACTTTCCAGTCAATCCTAGCTGGCAAAGTCCAAAACATCTGGAAGACTTCAGGTTGAGAAATACTGATGTATAATGGAGTGATTTGAAAAGGGTTTGGGGGAGAGGAAACTCCCTTGATATGGCAAGTGTTGAAATAAAGGGAACAGGTAAAATTCTTCAGTCAACCAGCATGAACAATGATAGAAAAAAAGAAGAGCAAAAGTATAGGCTTATCCTATTCTAGAAATTAGCCCATTTGAATTAATCTGCATTCTTTATTTTTGATATTAAGATTCATACCAAATTTTGAAGTTTTTATAGTCTAATAATTTTTTTAACAAACCAACTGCCTTTTAAAAAATCTTTTTATTTGGGCCTTTGAGGAATAAAGTGGTTTTATTTCTTGCTGCTGATTTAATTGGCTGATTTAACTGCCAAACTCAAATAGTTTTTTCAGAGTAGTTTTTTTATGTGTATACACTACTTTAATTATGTTTTTCATGGAATGTTTTTATGCCACTCTGAGCTTGTAAAGAGAGGGTGATATATTAAATATGGTTAATATATAAATAGTTTTTTTAATAATAAAAAGGAACAGAAAATATCTTCCAATGTATTTTACAGTTCAGAAAAATGTTTTTTTTAAAAAAAAATCTAAAATCTATGATTCATTTCACAAACCCAAAGGCATGTTCACACCACACATACACATTCTGAAAGACAAGGGGACTCAAAACAGCTGACAAAACCTCCTATTCTCCTCACAACAGCATACCCTGTGAGGTAGGAGGAGCTGTGAGAGCTCAGAAGAGAGCTGTGACTAGCCCAAGGTCACCCAGCTGGCTTCATAGAGAAGTGTGGAATCAAACCCAGTATTCCCAGGTAAGAGTCCAGCTCCCTAACCACCAGACTGCTCTTTGGAAATTCCCTCCCCCTTCCAAAGCTTATGGGCATAGTTTCACCTTCTCAAAGTGCTTGCTTTTCTTTCAGCTTTCAGCCACTTTAGAGAGGGGAGGTTAGCTTTTCAAGCTGATTGCAAGTGAAAAAGAGCAAAGAAGGAGTGGAGGACATTGCCACACCCCTTTGGAATACCTACAAGGCTTGGGCATAGGCCAGAGAGGGGAATGGGAAAAAAAACCCTCTGTCTGGTCAGGGAAATACAGCTACTGTCCCCCAATAGCCCTTTTACACATTCACATCCTGAAAATACAATGGACTATGGCCAAAAATGGCATCAGTGCTGGGAAAATTCAAATATCAGATAAAATAGATAGGCGCAGGTTAGCTCAATGAAAATAGGGCTTTTCTGAGTGCGTTTTCTTGGAACCTGGGACTGCCTGAGACCATCTTAAAAGCTGTGGTGTGACCACAGCTCACATAAGGAGGCCAAAAATATAAAAATCACAATATACAATGTATTAAAATGGAACATGTACAAAATTAAAATGCCCCAAGAATCCTGGAGAAATTGGAGAGGTGCTTACAAGGGGGCAGATTAAAAACAAGGATGATGGTACAATAGTATAAAGCACTATTAGCTTGTTCAGCAGAATGGGAATTGAACTCCGTGTGGTTTTCTAATGTGTCTTGAATACTAGGGGCTCACTGTCAAACAGAAAACATACTTATCCAAGCCACGTGTGTTTTGACTTGATGTCTTCATCATTGGGTGTTTTCCCACTTTCACTAGAAGTACCCATTAATGGGTACAAAAATGCCATTTCGAACCCATTAATGGGTACTTAATGTTTACTTTTAGTGACAGTGGAAAAACACCCATTGAGTGATAGAGTATTCTAAAATGGCCAGTGGCGTGATATGGAAGGAGCTGTAGTGTTTTCTTTGAGGGGGAGCAATCTAGAGTGCAATTCATACTAGGGATGTGCACAGATTATCTGTGCATTTGGAATCTGGACAAATACGTCCAGATTCTGAAATTCGTGGATGGATCAATCAGATAATTCAGTATCTGTAGAAGCTTCAGTTGAAGTTTCTAAGGATACTGGATGATCTGGGGCATCCTTACCCTGGCCACCACCCTGGTCGTCCTCCCCCCAAACTTACCCCCGTGGCCTCCCTGGGGCCCCCTTACCTGCTCCAGTGGTGGTGTGCACATTTTCCAGGGCCCTCTGGAACTGCAGAAGGGTTCTGGGGGCTAAATACAGGCCTTCCATTAAAAACTTTAATGGTTCCAGAGAAAAGGCCTGGACTGCCACCAGAGCATGCGCACACACCTTCCCGAGGCACACTTACCTGGGGGGCACGCCCCAGAATGCAAACTAATAGCATACGGATCTCGTACAAATGCATACAATAGCATATGGATTCCATACAAAAGCATACAGATTGCATACAAATTGCATACGAAGCTTCATACAAACGTATCAAAACATTCACTTTGAATTTGAATGTGCCAACATTCTATTCAAATCCCAATGTCCGAATTTGGGCGAATTTCGAATGTTATGAATATTTGTGCACATTCCTACTCCTTGTCTCTATTTCAGTGTGAGGAAGGTACTCCAACTGAGGGCATAAAATAGCGGCCTGCAAAAATGGTAATTGCACTTGGAAATGAACGCAATGTGATCACCATGATCATGGTTGTTTTTTCTAAGCACCTCTGAAAAGAAGTAGCGATTAGGGGTGGGCATGAATGCAATTTTCGGGATTTGTTTAGAATCGCATATCCAGAAATTCTATTCTATTCGAATCTTTAAAATTTGAATTTACCCAAACTTAATTTGAATTATTTGTTTGAATTTTCTATTCAAATTTGCACTTACAAATGTTGACAATGTTTATATGTGCCCATACGCATCATTACATATCTCGTACACATCTGTATGCATCTGTACGCACCCATATGCATCCTGTATTTATCCCATATGCAATCCGTTTTCATCTCATATGGATCCGTACAAATGCATACAGATGCGGGAAAGATGCGTACATTCAAGTACAGATCATGTACGTACCTGTACAAATGTCCAAATAATTTTAACAAATAGATCCGAAAATTCAAAATTCATTCAAATGTTTAAATTCAAATTTATAGACATTAGATTTGAATTTGATTCAATTTCAAATGTTTTGAATATTCATGCACATCCCTAGTGGAGATGTGGCCTTTAAAAAATAGGGCAATAATGGTAGAACTTCACTGAAGTCCCAGAGTGGTGGAATAATTGAGATAAAGCTCAATAAGTTCTGTTTTAAAAATTCATAAAATCCTAGTTACAAATATATATTTTTAAATGGACTTTATTTTTCATCTCACAGGCCCGGCTTACAAATGCAAGAAGGACATTTCCTTATTGCTGTACCTTGTTTGCTGTCTTGAAAAGCAAGGACATAAACTTTGCAGATTAGTTTTTAAAATCCACAGCTTCCCTGGAAATGGGGATTGCCTCTCACAATCTCTGGAGTTTGGGTTGCCAGGAGATCCTGAGAGTGGTTTTATATATCTATATATATAGCTCACCTCATTGGAATTCTACTGTAAAAAGCATCCCAAAAAAATCTTGGGATGTAGTAGCATGTAGCAATAGTGTTGTCATTTATTTTACATCTCATCTCCAATCTACTTCCCAGGTACTGCTAATGGAAGTACTTTTTTCTGGCTTTTACTGTGCATTAGACGTGAAATGAGCCACTTTCAGGTTCTTTATTTTATTTAATTGTGTATGAACTCAGCTTTTAACAGCTGTAAGCCTTGTGGTCAATTCTTCCCACCTGCTGTCAGCTGTTACCTCCTTTACCCCCTGCCTCTCCACCCTCCAGCTCTGGTCAGATACTTCTCATGCTGTATTTTTGGGCTGCCCCTAATATAGGACAAGGGAAATTAGGAATTTGCTATTCACAGTCCATGGGGCTCTGGGCTTCAGATGCTTCATTAGTAGTTTATACAGGTCTGAATCTACTTCAATCTTTTATTTTTACCTTGTGATTTATCAAAGCTTATAACTATAAAGGAGGGAAGGTAGGAACGATCGGGCTTATGCTGTATATAAAGTGGGTGGACATCTTCCTGCCCTCTGCTGGTGTGTTAGGGATAAAATAGTGAAATGTCACATACAAGCAGCTCCACAGGCAAAGATAAAAGTGGAATAATGTTGAGCTTGAGGCAGGAATTGGAGAGAAGTTGCACTTAATGCCCACACCCATCTCTCTCTACCTTGCCACCCCTTTTACTGATGTAAGCCAGTTTAAATTGCACTTCTTCTGATGAACACAGCAGGAAACAAAAAAGGGCCATTTCTCCACTGATCCCTTCCAGGATTCCCATTGGATTCTGATGAACTCTGCAAACAGTCAGGGTATGTACCCATGGGCATTGTAATCCGAATTGAATTCAAATTCAGGAAGGACTATCCCCATGACTTGGCATCCAAATGACCCCATGCCCATGCAGTTTCTTATTTCCAGATTTTATGAGGACTATCCTCCAAAATCCCAAGGGAAAAAAGTACTGATGAAAACAAGACTCAGTCCCTTTTTTGGAGATGAGTCCACTTATTTCCCCCCACATGGGAACGGTACTGAGTTATTTGGGGTGGAGGTCTAGTCTTCTGGCCAATGGCAGCCAGCTGTGGGTGGAATTCCCCCCTCCCTTGCCATGCTCACAATGCCAGAGCTCCATTTGAAAAAGGCAAAAAGGGGTGAGATTTGCTTGATGCAGATTTGTCTTTTAAAACATTTTTGCTGGAAACATTTGTATCTTTTTTGATGCTTGTTAGAAAAGATACCTTTGAGAAGCGAAAATGCTTTGCAAAAAGATACATTTTATCACGCTGTGCTCGCTTCTTCGCTGATCTGCTTGAGCACACAGTTGCCTGTAATAATTGCAGTTAGATTTAAAAAAACAAACAAACTGCCAGCAAGAGTGAAGGGGAAGGTTTTGCTTCTTTTATTGCAGGCAGGGTTTGCCTGGGTGTGGGGGCGATTTAAAGTCCTGATTAAAAATTTTATGTTTAAAAATAGTCTCAAAAATAGTCCAAGCAGGACTAAACCAGGACTAATAAAGCTGCATGGGGACAGCTATTTTCGGATTAATTGATAGGCACTCTATTCAGATTAAAAATAGTCCAAATGGAACTAAAACATAATTCAAACAAGACTAAACCAGGACTAAAAAGATGCATAGAGACATACCCTTAGCATAACTGATTATAAATATCTGTCACATTTTACTCCAAAGTTAGGTAGGTTCTATACAACTAGCCAGTCTCATCTAGTGGTTAGGAAGCTGGACTCTCATCTGGGAATGCCAGGTTTGATTCCACACTCCTCTATGAAGCCAGCTGGATGGCCTTGGGTAAGTCACAGCTCTCTTCTGAGTTCTCACAGCCCCACCGACCTAATATGGTGTCTGTTGTGGGGGGGAAGAACAGAAAGCTTTGTCAGATGCTTTGAGTGAGAAAAGCAGGGTAGAAAAGCCAACTCTTCTTGTTGTTCATGGCACTTTGAATGTGCAATGAGAGTATCATATCCATATGACACTACTCTCTCTTGGAGCATTCAGTGATGGATGCTACATGGAGGCCACACTCTTCCTCCGCTGTGCTGCCCTAAGCTCCACTATGATGCTTTAACATGGGGGCGTCCAGCCTTTTGGCATCTCTGGGCCACACTGGAAGAAGAATTGTCTTGGACCACACAGTAAAGATATGAACACTAATGAAAACTGTTGAGCCAATAAAAAGAAAGAAAAAAGGTCCGTGCATAATTTCATAATGTTTAAGTAAATTTATGATTTGGTGTTGGGTCACATTCATAGTCATGGGCCATGGGTTGGGGGCTTCATGGGCCATGGGTTGGACACCCCTGCTTTAGCAACACAGTGGACAGGAGTTATCAGGGCTCTTCAAACCACTCTCCCCACTGTCAGTTCCAAATGGTCATTGTCAAAACTGGCAGCAGGGAACAGAGGTATGCAGACAGCAGCCTCCACATTTCAATACCCCAACATGTGTGCAAAAGACTGATAAGAGTACTGTTTGTGTATGTGACTGACCCAGAACTGGGTCCAGGACATCACACAGAGGGGGCATTATATATTAAGATAGTCTATGGTAACAGATAGACTTTAAGCACTTTTTGAATATCCTGGACTTGTGGCTTTGTGCTTTGTTGGCCTCCAAACATAAGATCCAAGGCAACACAGGGGAAGGTGTGAATGGATCCTCAGGAGGCACTGGGCAGAAAGGAAGAAAAGGACTTGCTACAAATCTGTACAAGTACACAAACTCACAGTCAGAAAATGAGAGGGACTCTAATCATTGCTAATGTTGACTAAATTCTCACAGGCCATCACTGCCCTATCTTGAGGTGGAAGGACTCAAGCTGTTCCATATTCTACTACAGCAGCCCACCAGCTGGATGGGTCCATGTGTCCCAGAACTATACCACCTACATTTGGACCACTGTTCTGGGACAGTGATCATGAAAGTCCCAAAGAGGTGATTGAACCTACCTGAGTATTGCAAAGTGCAGGAGCCTTATACACCCCCCATTTTCACTTCCATGGGAAATGTGTGAATTCGCTCCTTATCTCATTCTTACCTCCCTTGGGGAGCTTCTCTCTGAGGTGAGAATAGAGTGAAGCATCATCTCCACCTTCCCTTTGAGCCTCCTCCCATGAATTATACACTCATTCTCAGGTGATAGTAAGTGGTGAATACAGAATTCATAAACTGCCACCTCCAGGTGTTTGGGGGTTCTTGTTACTGTGGAGAACTGGATGTTGTTCTCCTTTAATACTTCTTTGATAAAAAGACTAGCCAGAAAACTTCCTGCACGACACTGCACAGATGTTTACTTCTGTGAAGACTTGCTGTTTAAAATAAAATAAAATAAATAATACACTGTTTATGTAGAAGGCTGTTTTGTAAGACCAGCAGAAAAAAAAATGGTGTAAGGAAGACGCCTTCTCTACAACCCTGGAATGAATAACAGACAGATTGTGCAACTAATGTATCTGGTCCCTTGAGGAACATTAGTGGCTCTAGGAAAGAGCAGCCCTGTAATCGGTCTGTAAGTTGCAGATATTAGCAGAAGGACTTTCACCCTCTGTTCCCCTCCCCTGTTCTTTACCCGTTGTCTTTCCCGGGAATTTTTTTTAAATCTGCATGATAACAAAAGGAATAGGCTTATAATGTTCTTAAAGCTACTGTTTCTTTGGAACACCTCCACCTTCACTCACATCTGTAGGACATTTAGCCCTCTGCATCTGGTTGTGTTTGTGCAAATACAGTTCCATATTCACTAATAATTCCTGAGGCTAAAGGCCCCTCTCCTGTAACCTTGTTAATATTCTCACAAGGCCTGGTGTGAACGCCTTATAGCACTGGAGTAGAATTCAATCTGGTGAGATTCCCCCCCCCCCCAAATCCTCATGTCTCTTACTTTCTATTTCTCGTCCTAGGGTGGCCTCTAGTTTCCTGGCCACCCACATGACTAGACGTTTTCCCTCCCTCCCCGTACTCAGTTTCAAGGAATTTCCTTTTGTCAAAGGCAAACCATGATTGACATATTTTCCTCCTCTTAAAGTGCAACCATCTTAATACTTGATTTAACTATATCCTTATGGAGTTCCTAGAGTGACTGCCTAGGTGGAAAGGAGACGCCTTCAACTGGTATCACCCAGAAAACAAAACAAAACCACAGACAGTCAAGATATTTAGCACTTTCTAGATTGTTAAGAAGGGATTTATCAAAATAGCTGGATACTTAGAAATGGCTCCTGGCGGACATCCTATTATGTTGTCCAAAGCTCTTCTATAACTTACAGTTATTTCTGAAATGACATCTTTAAGGCATTCATCATTGTTACTGCAATGCAAACGAGATGGGACTGTCTGCATTTTGAAGGCCACTGGGTGAGTGGAGATTAAGTTTAGGGTGGTGCTGATGCTCGCAATGTGAACGCCAGCCACTGTCCTGGAATTTAACTTCTGTGGGATGTTGTCCCATGGAAGCTAAGTGCGAAAAAGTCCTCTGGCAGAAGAGCACAAATGTGCTAATCCTGCAATATTTTTTTTAATGATAGTCTTCTTTGAAGGAAGAAAACAGGAAGCTAAGGATGCATAGACCATTCAATCATTAACAGTTTTAGGGAGGAGTTTTCAATGGAGCAGTGATTTTAGATTTGTTTATTTAGGGCTGTGGTCACACGTAAGGTTTAATCCAGCTTCAGTCCACTTTCAGGGTGAGAGAATACATCAGCAAAGTGACACACTGTTTTCTTTCAGTGCTAAATAACTCAGAAAATTCACCTTTGGCATAGATAATGTGGAAAGAAAATTACTGGTCACTTTGCTGATGTGTTTTCTCTGAAGGTGGATTGAAGCTGGATTAAACCTTACGTGTGGCCACAGCTTAAATGTGTTAAGTGTTTTTAGTGTATCATTCCCTGTACTGAATTTGATCTGTCATTACACTGGATTCTATTTTAAAGCACAAGGTGAGGTTTCAGTATAACAAGGGCCCTAAAATGTGATCATTATTGGGCTGCATTGCCACAGTGAAAATGAAAAATACACTACAAGTTCCTGTAGTATTTTCAGGCAGTCTCTAAACCAATCCCTCTGGAGAAACAAAGCTTTGCAGGAAAGGAACAGAGCAATTATATTTCTGGGTGAAAATGGAATGTCATGATCTTCCTAGGCTGAGTTATTGTTTATCCAAACAAGACTGAGGCTGTGATCAGACACAGAAAATAAAAAAGCATCTCTGAGGCACCTCTGAGATGCTTTAGCGAGGGAATTTTCACACACCAGTCCACCTCTCCCCCCCTTTCCAGAACATTCTGTGCTAGAAAAGGTGGATTTGAGAAGATTTAGGAACATGAGGGACACTGTCTCTACAAGGCGCCTTTGAACACAGGCTGAAAGTATTCTTATTTCTAAGTTAAGGTGCACCCTACAGGTGTGGCAAAGATGGCAAAAAAAGCCGATGCCTACAGTACAATATCCCCATTAACTCCTCTCCAGGTATTACCACATATACCACCTGTTATTAACGAGAATCTGAAGAGCTTTGTTCTTTAATACACTGTTCCTAAGGACAAGGGCTTACACCTCAGGCGTTCTGTCATATCTAAGTATTCTGCTAACTGAAATCTTAACCCCTTTGAACAATTACTTACACAGTGCTGTGTTGTTTAAAAAAGGCTAGTTTACCCGGTATACAGTATTCTCCTCCTCCTCCTCCTCTTCATTTTTCAAAATTTTACTCAGCATACAGTGACATACATTTTTAAAAAGAAGATAATTTACATTACGGTACTGTAATAAGTTGTGCCCCAGTATCGGATGATTTGTTGGCCACAGTTTCAATTTCCCGTGGTTACCAGATCAGCCCCAACCCACCCCCCAAGGGTGCCAATAGGGAAAAGTACCCAGAACCGAAAGGCCGATTTTGGCCTCCATAGAGCATTGGAATAGATGTGGGACGCCACTGGACACCTCCCACAGGCCTCCCACAGGCCTCCTTACATTTTGGGGCACATTCCAGTAGTGTCGCATGATTATTTTGGTGCTCTCCGAAGCCTGAAATAGGCCTTCCGGAGGCTGAAAGGCACTTCTGGTTCTGAGGTTGCATGACCAGAAGTGCTTTCCTGGCCTCTGGAAGGCCTATTTCAAGCTCCAGAGAGCGCCAAAATAAGCATGCAATGCCATCAGAACACACCTGAAAAGGTAAAGGAGTATGTGGGAAGCAGGAGGGGTCTATCCAGTGGCATCACACATTTATTCCAGTGCTCTCCAGAGGCTGAAATAGGCCTTCTGGAGGCCAGAAAAGCACTTCCAGGTCTGGGGTCACACAACCCCAGAACTGAAAGGCCTGTTCACAATTATTCACGGTTTCAGGTAACCACTGTAGGACCCAGAACATATCCCCTGCAGATACAGGGATCCGATTATATACTCTTTTCTTTCCTGTCCTTCCCCTACCAGTTTCCAGGAACTTTATTTATCTAAATGTCCATCTTGTAATCTCATGATCCATTTCAAGTAATGAGACCATAGTGGACAATGGATTCAAATCCTTAGTTCCTCTTGGTCTTACAGTGGTTCACCAGACAGGTTCCCAAATCTTCTGACAGGTTTGAAGTGCTTCTTTGTACATTACCTCCTGATTGGATGTGGATATACATTCTGTCACCCATCTGGTCCTGAATTAATTCAAACCAGAAAAGTTTCAATAAATTACTTGCTTCCTTCAATTCCCTGGTTATTAACAGGGTTGCTCTTTAAAATAAGTAGGGATGTGCACAATTTTTGGATGCAAGAAAATGCATATTTGTTTGAGCAGATCCCCTTCACATGTGGTAGGATTCGTATTCGATATGAATATTCAATCCCATACGAATCTCATATGAATAGCATACAAATCCCACACGAAGCTGCATACAAAACCTCATACAAATATGTCAAAAATTGACTTAGTCTGCACCAGCATGTGGAAGGCAGACTTCTATTCTGGGATATAATATAGAGGGAGCCCCAGTGTAGAAAGAATCTAAGCCTTCTTCAAAAGACTGCAGAGAGGATATTGGTTGCTATACTGACTGTTGATTGTAAAATGTTTATTGCTATTCTTATTTATGTTATTGTTCAATTTTTGTACTTGACAAGGATAGTTATCAATGATTGGTCAATGTATTATTACACAATTAAAAAGAGAAAGATTGTTTCTGAATGGTTTGGAGGTGTTTCTTGCAGTACAGATTTCTGCTACTGTTTGAGTCCATTCCTCTAGTTTTCAATATCCTTTGCCTTACAGGCATATTGCAGGGATTCATAAGATTCATATAAAGTGCTCTGAATAACTGATAAAATAGAACAATAAAATTATACTGCTGGTTTCACCCAGTTTTTGCCAACCTGTGATCGGCACTTCTATGGTTTTGGAAAAGTATGTTCTTCCCTGGAAAGAAGAAAGGTCACTCTCCATTTTCCCATTCTGATTGCTTTTTTCTGAACTGCCAAAATTGTCGACAATTTGCACTATTAAGGCCATTTTAGAAGCAGAATCTTGATGTACCTCTTGAAAACAGTCCAGCACTGGGATTACATGGGCTAATTTTGTGAAATATAGAACAAATAAACATTGAGTGTGATGGAATTCAGGTGCTGGGCAGGTGTTAGGATTTGCTGTCTGATTTTGCAAAATGACCTCAGCCATCCATTCACAACTCTGTAAAACAGCACTTTCTCTGTGCATTGTCAGCGCCTTTGCCCCCATCTTCCATTGTAGGCTGCTACAAGCTGTGGTGTGATCACAAAAGCAAAGGGAAGGACACTGCTGTACACTGCTGCTGTGTATCTGTTCCCCAATATCTATGGCTCTTGACTTCTTTTTCTAGTCAACAAAGCAAGGAGTAGCTAACTTCTGCTGCTGTGGTCCTCTTTTTTTGAGCTGATTCTTGGTCCATGATCATACCCATAGTTCAAGATGACTTCCCGCTGTCTTCTTGCCTCCATGCTCAGATTTCTTTCTGAGGTTTAATCCAGCTTCAGTCCACTTTCAGAGCAGGAACGTCTCAAACTTTTTACTTTCAGCATTGTCTAAATCAGAAAATCCACCTTTGGGTTAGTTAAAGTAGAAAAAAAATCACTGGTCACTTTGTTGATGTGTTCCCTCACTCTGGAAGTGGACTGAAGATGGATAAAAACTTAGTTGTGAACACAGCACAGTGTGGTATTGAAGCAAAGCACTTACATTTGTATATATTTTATTCAGGCACTGCACTAGATATCTGACTCATTTTGTATAGCAGATTATAAATTATAAACAACAATAAATTTAGGCAGCTCTTCTAGGGAAACAGTTTACTGAAATCTGCTGCAATTATGCATTGCCTAATGAGTTTTGATAACTGAGAGGAGATGTGACCCTTAGGCACCTTCTACATTCAGCACATTGGTGTAGAATATAGAGTGTGATGTGCTCTACATGGGGCTGCCCTTGAAGACGGTTTGAGAGCTGCAGCTAGTGCAGAACGCAGCTGCTAGGATGCTGACTGGGACAGCTGGGCAGATGCACATCACGCCAGTCTTCAAAGAGTTACACTGGCTGCCCAATTCACTACGAAGCCCAATTCAACATGTTAACTTTTAGGACCCTAAATGACTTGAACCCCAAATATCTGAAGGAATGCCTACTCCCATATCGACCTGTCCATGCCTTAAGATCTGGAGGGGAAGCCCTCCTGGTTGACCCACCGCCCTCAGGAGCAAAAGGGGTGGGCACCCAGGAGATGGCCTTCTCAGTGACTATCTGAGGTGTGTCTGTCATCTTCACTATACACATTTAGGAAGGCAGTGAAGATGCACCTCTTTGCCCTGCCATATGGTTAAATGGGGATACACTTTCCCTTCCCACTTGCAGACACTGTTGTTTTACTATATATTTATTGTTTTACTATGTCTGATTTTAAATATTGTTACCCGCCCTGAGACCTTTGAGTATAGGGCAGGATAGAAATATAAATAATAAACAAACAAACATGCACAGCAATCAAGTGTTGAAAGGACAGCCAAAAATATACCCAGACTCATTGCTGGGGATTGATAATGCAGCACACGCATTCCATAGCCATGTGACTTTAGGGAGCTACCACAGGTGGTCCAATGTTTGTTCTGTGGGCTTCTGACCATAGTGGTGGCTCACACAGCCTTCCTGTGTGTCACCTAGGCCTTTTCTGCCCTCGTTCAGTAGGCTGGTCCAAGTGGCTCCCTAGTTCACTTAATGGGTAGTGCCTCAGGTAGGGACCCTTTCTATTCAAAAGAAGAGTTTGCTTTTCTACCCTACTTTTCTCACCCATTTCAGGAGACTCAAAACAGCTGACAAAGCTTTCTATTCTTCTCCCCTCAACAGATACCCTGTGAGGTAAGTGGGGCTGTGAGAGCTCAGAAGAGAGCTATGACTAGCCCAAGGTCACCCAGCTGGCTTCATGGAGGAGAAATAAATCATACCCGGTATTCCTGGACAAGAGTCCCATTCCCTAACCGCTAGACGAATTTGGCTTAAGGACCTGAGGGACCTGCCATCCACATGCTGGTGCAGAGTATAGCAGGTCCCACCTGGAGCCTGTCACAATCAGCACTAGCATGTGGATGGCATGTCCCTATTCCAGGATACAATCAAGAATAAAGACCAGTGCAGAAAGGATCAGAAATTTAGCTGTGTCTGCATTGCTGCCCAGGTTGATCTGGGACAGACAGCATCCTCACACCCTTGCAACATACACTGTGCATCACATCTTATCTTGGAATAGAGAAGACTGAGATAGCAGAACGCTCCAGGAAATTATAGTGTGAAACAGCCTGTTGCATTATCAGGAGTTTTGAGATCTAATTGCCAGGCATTCTTCTAATGAGAAAAGCTGCTGTTCTTCTCTTTCCCTGGAAACACTGGTACTGGAAAAGCAATTCAAATTTAGAAAAAGACAAGTAGGGTAAGGGGAAGAGAGAGTGAACAGGAAAGTCTGCTTCTTACCTTCCTGGGTGTAACTGGGACAGAAAGAACAGCAAAGAAATTGAATTGTGTCCTTTGTACTATGCACCGTGCACAAACGTTCAAGACGCTAGCTTTGCTCAATGGTGGTTACGCCCCTGATCTGTCTGCAAGTTACAGTATTCAAAAGAGCATTTGTTGAGTTTCTTAAATTCACTGGAAATTTTATTCATGCATTTTCCTTGTTCTTCAACAAAGAAAAATGAAGTGAATATGACTTTTGTATAGACAGCACTGTGCATTGTTTGTAAGCCATCCCCCCATGTCATTTTGGTTTCTTTTGTCCCTCTGACCACATAGAAGCTCTTATCAATCTCGGTGCCAAACAGTAACACAATCTCACCTTTCAGCATGGCTGCATTAATAAAGCAAAAGAAGGAACAACACAGCTGTAATGTTTGGTAATACTGTGTGGAACAATATCTGAGCAGCTCCGAATGTAACTGTCTACTTGGCTATGTGTGGAATATGTAAAATATTATTTCTGGTTCTGTTAAGTGAGTGCAACTGTGGGCAAAGACATGAGCCTTTTGGCTTCATCCAGACAGCACTAACTTAATCTGCATTAGATGGATAATTGAGAGTAAAGCACATTCCAGATTATCCATGCTTTATTTTGGATTATCCAAATAATGTGGATTAATTAAGTGCTATCAGATGAAGCTTTTGTGTGGGAGACAGAAAAGCTGGGCTCACACCTAGATCTCAATCCGGTTTCAGTCCATTTTTAGAGTAACAAAACACATCAGCAAAGCAACGAGTCATTTTCTTTCTACTTTATCTAACTCAAAAAATCCACCTTTCCCTTAGATAAAGTGGAAGGTAAATAACTGATGTGTTCTGTCATTCTAAAAGTGATCTGAAACTGGATTAAAACTTTGGTGTGAACACACAGCCAAAGATAACATGTTTGTGGGTCTGTCCACTTTAGAGTCTGACCCTTGGGTATTTGGGGCACATATCTCCAGAGAGTTTTCCATCAGCCTAATACAGCCTTTAGAAAACTGAGGATGGGGAGGGGGGGGACTACTCCTGCAGGACATGGTTGAACATGATGGGAGAAATTGTTGGGAGACTCTTCAAATGATATGGGGAAATGCTGCCATTTTTCTCCAAAAAAAATGATGTCACTGTCTCACTGAGGCCCAAAAGAACTGTCAGATTGGCCTGGCTTGAAGGTGAGCCCACCATGAAATTTCTGGATCTGTCAATCCACTCCACGTGCCAGTCTCTACCAAACACAGCCTGTACTGACACAGTAGAAAAAGGCTGATTTTTAAAAGAAGGTGCAGTGTCTCTCATGGTTTCTTATCAGGGTGATGGACTGGCAGGGCTCCAATATAATAGCAGGCCTGCCTACCAGCCTCTGCCTCAGTGCACTCAGGTGCCAGGTTTTTATGCACGTCTAGGGTCTCCCTTTGCTTCACTGAAGATGCCAATGTCTATTCCTTTCTGCCATTTTTTAATACAGGAGGGGGAAGGAGAGGAGAATCCCTTGGAATAAAATCCTCCCCCAATACTGATCCCTTAAAGACTGTGTGAGATTAAAGATTGTGAAATTTCCCGAAATTCCCTGAAGTTTTTCCTTTGCTACTGAACATTTTTGCTTTTGGCATTGCTTCCTGCTGTTACAAGGAAAGCTCCACATCTTAGGTTTCAAATACACAAGATAATGTTCAGAATTTAGACTATTTTGGAGTAGTGTGATAATCTCCAGTTTTTATATGCTATAGAATTGTTTAAATTTTGATACCGAACCCTATTTCCTCTGATCTGGAAGAAAGGGGCACCAGAACAAGTAGACCATCTACCTTAGACTTTGCCTAGGGCCCACATTTATTAAGGAGAGGGAACGTTGTCTGCTTGTAATTTAATGAACAAGATGTGCAGCAGGACTCTGAAAGGGCTGTGTTTTCTGAGATGATTCACCTTTTGTTACCACTCATGTAGACAAACTTTCATCTATCCTTTCAGCTGGATGTGCTGTGCCTACAGGTTTCTGCTCAGAGTAATTAAACATTGATTTTCATTTAATTTTTTTACAGCAAAGTGCCCAATCATGAGGAAATTTTCTGGAAAATAAATTCTTCTTAGTTAATGGAATTTGCTCCCTCTTAAGCAGGTTTCAGCCTGTAGCCTCAGCCATTCATGAAAAGTTTTCTAACTTCACACGACTGAGGACATTTTGACTAAAATGTAAATACAATGGCAGCTTTGAAGAAGGCACCACAGCATTCACACTCCCACACCCCTGTTTATTTTCTCCAGAGACAAGGAGGAGGATTGTGGGTCAGCAGGCTCACACAGTTTGACTGGTATTTATTGACTCAGAATTTCACGCTGACAGACAGATGGACAGGCAGACAACAGGCCTAGTTACAGTGACTTCATTCCCTTCCCTTTCTTTGCTCCAAAGCTCTGACACATCTGACACCCTTTCCACACACTGCCCCAGCTTTTGCTGCTACTCCAAAAAGAATGGCAGCTGTCTCTCTTTCACTGATGCTTACAAAACATCTGCAAGTGAGGAATGCCACCAGCAGCCTTTGCAGCTGCACGCAGAGGAGAAAATAATGAGCTGCATCTATTACAAATCAGACTGCTACCACGATTTTATCAATCACATACAATGCAGAAAAGCTGCCCTGTCATTGTCAGAATTTAGTGCCAACATTTATCTTTACACACAGCTTCAGAGTTAAGAAGTGACTGTCACTCAGTGGTAGAGCAAACTAACTGGAAAGTAGAGGCCCATAGAGTCTATTCTCAGCCTCTCCTCAAAAGTAAGCAACAGCAAACCACTTCTGTATCCCTGCCAAGAAAACTGCATAGAGGTACCCATGCAGTCAATAAGGAACTCGTCATGACTCAGTGGTACCCAAGAACAACTTCATGATCTCTCTCTCTCTCTCTTGTGTATGTGTGTGAGAGAATGGAAGTGTACTTATAACTTTGAGGCCAATTTTGACCAAGAACAAAACAGATATGAAGGCAATGGAAACAACTGGCAATAGCACATTTTTTTCCGCAGCAGAAAATAGATGTTTCATGACAATAGGTACATTAGGGGATGAATTATACTAGCACAAATTCCTAGAGATGTCTATTGAGGTATCTATTTTACTTTCATTTTTTTCCATTAAAAAAGGTAGTGGTGCTGATGAAGATGTTCAGAAGAGATAGCAACATTTTAAGAAGTCAATAAAAACTGAAAATGAGTAAATCAAGCAATTAACAGTTTTTTTTAAAAAAAAACAACCTCAGTATATACAGTATAGGTAATCTTTTACTTTGCTTAATTATCTAATTTTGCTTTTCCATTTCCATTTCCATTTCCATTTTTATTTATATACCGCCTTTCCAAAAATAAATTTCTGCCCAAGGCGGTTTACAACAAATGGAAAAACAAAGATACAATGGGAATACAATCAAAGAAATTTGGCAAATAAATACAGTCAGTCAAATAAAATACATAAGTCAAAAATACATTGCACGTTATCACAAATAATACATTATATAATAGCAACAATAAAAAAACCCCAATAAACTTATAAAACAGGCAAGACAGCTGGCCACTAAGTCCCCCTCAACTTATCCATGGTGATGTTAGGGCTGGGCGCCGCCAAGTTCCCGCAGCCCTCACAGCAGGCGAAATGATTGAAAGCCGAGTCTCCCTCCTCTCATCCATGGCCAAGATAGTCCAATGGAGCAGACCACTGTAGCCTGAGGCCAGTTTTACAGTCTGAGGGTGGGTGTGGCGGGGCCAATGCGCAGCAGTTCTTCTGTGCTGGCTCGTTCTCCTCCTTTTAAATACAATTTTCATAGGGCTTTTTCTTGAGTTGCACAGTATCTTATTTGATGGCAAAATGTTGACTTAGACTGTGGTCACATGTTCTCTTTCAACTTCTGTAGTCCATCTTCAGGTCTGACTGCTCACACCTTCTCATTTCTGTTTTATTTGTGGACTTCCTTTTCAGGAAAGTCCAAACAAAGTGTGGAATGTCTACGAATAAAATGGATACAAATTAAAAGGTGTGAACAGTCAGACCTGAAGATGGACTAAATAATTGTTTAAAGGGAAGCTGTGATTTAGGGATCTGCACAAATGTTCTAAACATTCAAAATTCGATTGAATTCAGTCGAATATCGAGACATGCAAATTCGAATAGAACGTCTGCACATTCGAATTTAAACATTCAAATGAATTTTGAATGTTCCAAAACATTC
>MTQE01002560.1:11098319-11108833 GCA_014337955.1 Aspidoscelis marmoratus | reverse complement strand
TATTCTATTTGAATCAGATTTTGTTGCATTCAGATTCTAAACATTTGAATAGAATGTTTGGATATTTGAACTGACTCAAATTCAAATGCAAACAAACAAACAAAAATTGTGCACTTTCCTAGTGTGACCATGGCTTTAGAAGACGGTTGCCTTCACTAAGCAGCTAAGATGTGGTCACAGAAAAGATAGTTTCACACATCTTGACCATCCTAACCATATAAGAAAACACAGAAGTTCTCTTCCATCTCACTTTAGGATACAAGAATAATTAAATGTGAAAAAAATAGTTCTTTAGGTTCCCAAGATTCCCAATAATGAAAGTCTTTCTATGCAGAGTTGGATGGTACATTTATCTTTCTACTTCTGTAAAATTGTCCCCAAGTACAAAATTTAATTTAATTTTTGTGTTCATGGATAAATTAACACAGTTCACTTACAGGACAGAACACCAAAGTTTTATCCTGCATTAAGTGCATTAAGTTATTTTTTAGCTGTGGTAAAATCACAATGAAGTGTGAGTTCACATATCTAATATGCAGTATTTTCAATTGACTCCATATTGCTGTGTACAGAGACTATTTCCAGCATTCCAGGCATGTTGCTAGTATTGTCTGTGCCCTTATATTAGATTTAGATTTGGTAGATGAGCTGCCACAAAAATTTAGAAAGCTGGGTGGCTTCTGCAGCTCTCCAGCCTGTTTAAGAAAAAAGAGTTACATGACCATTGCTGAAGGAAATAGAGAGGCAGCCGTGGTTAGCTCTTCAGAGTCCCTGCAAAGAGATCCAGATCAAAGTTCTGGCTTTTTTGTTTTTTGTTGTTCTGTTCACAAGGCTACATAAGAATGCTACATGTCAATTTACAGTTTCACTCATGCAGGAAGACACTTTTGCATTCATTTTAAGTTTGTCAGTTTACAGTTTTATTCTGAAACACACCTAACCGTGGAAGTTAGTTGCCAGCAATTAACAGGTTGTGCTGATCAGGTATTTACAGTGACAGTAAGTCTCAGACAAGATCTGGTAGAGGTGAAGTGAATGTAAGAGGACTATCTAGTCCAGTGATGGCCAACCTATGACATGCATGTCACAGGTGACACGCCAGGCCCTTTTGGGTGACACACATGGTCACCCTGGCACCTGGGCGTGTAGTGCTTGCTTGTTCTTGAAGTGTACGAAATATCAACTTTCAATTGAAGATTTAGCAAACGAAATTCAGCAACAAAAATCACCAATGTAAAGAATTATTTGTTTTTGCTTTTAATAAAATACATATATCAAAAATATAACTTTTTTACTAGAGCTACAAATATCACAAAATTATGGATATTTCTAGATGTGACACAGCACCCGAGTGAAGCTAGGTTTTCTTGCGAATTTTGACACACCGAGCTCAAAAGGTTCACCATCACTGATCTAGTCCGACATCCTGTCTCACACAGTGCCCAACAAGCAGAAGACAAAGGTAAAACCTTCACTTGCTCTTGATGTCCTGCCATCCTGCCTGTCTCTCCAACCTGGAGACAGTGCCTAGGCATCCATTCTAGTAGCCATTGATACTCCTGTCCTCAAAGAATTTATCTAACCTTTTTGTAAAATTAGCCAGCCTGGTAGTTGTTGCCACCTCTTTTGGTTGTAAATTTCATAGACCAATGACATGTTTACTGAAAAATACCTCTTCCCCTTGTCAGTCCTAACTCTGCTGCCAATCTGCTTCATAGAGTGCTACCTAGATATATAAAAAAATCTCTATCCCCTCAGACAGACAGACAGACAGACAGACATGATTTTATATACTTCAATCTAGCCACCTCTTAAATGCTATCTTTCAGGGCTGAAGTGGCCTAGACATTGCAGCCTGATCATCCTAATTGCCCTTTTCTCAGTTCCACAGCATCCTTGCTGAGGTGTGGTGACCAGAATTGTGCACAGTATTCAAAATGTTACCTCACCATAGGTATATAAAGAGACAATGAGGTTTGCTGATGTATTTTCTGTTCCCTTCCTAATTATTGTTATGAGATGTCTTTATTAAATATGAATTTATGCGTGCTTTGGTAATTAAGGCGTAAGCAACCTAAGACCTGCCAAGGAGGCCCTTTTTGCTAGCACCTTCAGTGGTTTGAAGAATTATGGGATGGAATTCCTTTCAAGGAACACTGAACACTGCCATTATTACAACTTTCAGACCAACTCTGATGTGTTTTTTCACCCAGGCCTTTGATTAATGAGAAATCCTCTTCCATTCTACTTTACATTTCCTTCTGCCATTTTATGTGGATTCTAATTATTTTACAGTGCTCACTTTTATAGATTTTAATCTCTTCTTGTTATCCTTGTTACCCATTCCAGAACCATGAGGTCATAAACTGAATGAATCAATGCTAGAACCACTACTCTGTTTCAAGACTGTTTGGGAAATGCTAAAAAGTCTTAAATTTCAGATTTAAGCATATGGACTTGAAATCACTAGAGGAAACCCTCAACTTTGTTTAGAAAATTCTGATGCGGAGTAAAGCAACTAAACCTAGGGGAGCTTGGCTTCACTGTGACACGAATTAAACAATATTGAATGACACACATAAATCAATGTACATCCTATGCTGATTCCTTTTGACAGATACAATTCACCGGGTTTCAGGAATCACTAGTTAGAAATGTGCCTAGGATGTTTTGCATGTAAATGAAAAATTTTGCCATTAGCTTGCAGATCTTCCCTCCTGAAAGTGAAGTATTTTTGCAATTTGCATAGTAGAGGGTGTAGAGAAACTGGCATGGGTTTCTGAACTTAGTTTGACTTCTATAGAGGCCGTGATCTCATCCATGGTTCAAGACATCTTCCGGCCATCTTCACATTGCTCACTTTTCCCCCCTGCTTCCTCAAGCCGTCTTCTCTGGAGTCTACTTTTACACAGGATCCAATACGTCTTGGGGCGGAGGGAGCAGTCTATTTTTGCCTGTCCTCTGTGAGCAAGGAACTGGGCTAGAGGGGCTGAACTGCACTGGGGTGGGTGGGATCCAGCCTTCCCTTCTGCCCAATGCCTGGCTGTGGGTGACACATAAACAGTTTTTCTGCACACCTCCCCCTTGATTGCATCCCCTATTTGTGACGGGGGGAGAGGCTTGGCAGAAAGATTTGATCACCCTGGTAGTTTCTTCTTTGTTTGCCAAGCAGTTTGTATTTTGCTTGTCTCCATTCTTAGGATGGTCCCCTCTCCCATCCTGGCCCCCCATTCCCCTTTGTTCCAATCACAAGCGTGAGGACTCTGTCCATCATTTTTAAAAAATATAAATCTATTTTGCGCTAGACTGATAATGCAATAGATCATATTTCTTTAATTGCTCTCTAGTGCTTTTGTGGAAAACCCAGAGGGATTTTAAAAATAAGTGGCCAGAAAAGCACTGGTGGGAGGAGGAGTGAGGGAAGGAGCGGAGCAAGAGTATCAATGATACAATTCTAAGGACAATGTATCTTTCATTTTCCTTCAGCAATGTGCAAGGAAAACAATGTTTTGTTTCAGTAAAAAGTAAAACTAGGACTTTTACTGAGAAGTGAAAGTGCTTCAGCAGCTTTAAGGCGAATGGCAGATTACAGCCTCTCATTTTTCTGCAGGAATGGCTGTGGAGATGAAGGTGCATGCTGGTTGGGGTATGCCTAAGCTGCATCTGTTTGGGAGCACGGTCCCCTTACCCCAACAGTTCCCTGTGTTAGCGTCGAGTTTACCGTCAGCACCACACAACTTCACACACACTCCATTGCCACTATCGACTGACAGAACTTTCTCCTATCAGAATACAGGTGGTGTTGATGAAATCAAGATGGGTGGAGAACTAAAGAGTTGTGTAAAGGAGACTCAAGGAGATAACATAAAGGGTGTGAGCACAGCAGCCCAAGCTGATTATCAGAAATTAAGTGTGAACAGGATTAGGGCGGCTTCAGTTCAGTTCCTTGATTGGACGGACTATGGGTGTTTTTCCACTGTCACTAAAAGTACCCATTAAGTACCCATTAATGGGTACATAATGACATTTTTGTACCCATTAATGGGTACTTAATGGGTACTTCTAGTGACAGTGGAAAAACGCCCTATTTCAGCCAAGTGTGATCATGACCTAAGAGACAAGCAGTAGTACCTTTTCAAATTGTCTAGTAAGAAAAAAAAAGACTTAAGGTTTGTTTAGGGATGTCCCCAAGTCAAATTTATGACCAACAGGGCAAATATAAAATATAAAAGAACCTTTACCCCACTTTGAATGATTCTTGGGACAAGTTGCAATTTGGGATGGATAAGACAGGGACATTGGGGACACACCAGCACAGAGGATATGCAAACCAAAGAGCCACTTCTCTCCCAGAGTGGCCCTTAGCATGCGTCCCATCCCCATGTTTGATAGCTGGGTACCAGTTGCATAGCTTATGTGCTACGGAAGCCCTGCAAGCTTACTTGGAGGCATAGCTACACAGCTGAGAATGTGCAAGACGCTTTCTCAGTTGTGTAGCTTACTCAGCTGTCAAACTTCAAAACCTGAGGAAGAGGAGGAGGAGAAGTTGGCTTTTCTGCCCGATTTTTCTCACCCATTTAATGGGACTCCAAGCGGATGACAAAGCTTTCTATTCTTCTCCCCACAACAGAACACCCGGTGAGGTGGGTGGGACTGTGAGAGCTCAGAAGAGAGCTGTGACTAGCCCAAGGTTACCCAGCTGGCTTTGTGTAGGAGTGCTGAATCAAACTTGGTATTCCCAGATAAGAGTCTGGTTCCCTTACCCTAGACCAAGGAGGAGGAGGAGGAGGAGGAAGAGAAGCTTGTCAATCAAGTGTCACACATTAAAAAAAAAAACCCACTAGGGGTGTGCACAAATGCAATTTTCAACATTTGATTCATAACGAATCAAATATTCAAAATTCAGATTTGTCCGAATAATGAAAAATGAATGTCTGGACATTCGATTTGATACAAACACATTTGTATTTATTTGTTCAAATATGAGATATTTATCCAATGATGCGCATCCCATATTCATCCCATACGTCCCTGTACAGATACGAATGTCTGAATTATTCTTACGAATAACTCAAAATATTCATATTTGTTCAAATTCAGAAATTTGACTATCCGGACATTCAATTCATATACAAATGTCCAAATTTGTCCAAATAGCAAATATTTTGAACATGAACATCACTAAAACACTGCCTGCGTCAAGTGCAGCAAAGAGTCTAGTGCTATTGCCATGAGTGATGGATTGCCACCAAAGATGGAGAAGGGTGCCAGCAAACACATTCTTGGACCATCAAGGGTGCCTCAGAAGAGCAAGTGAAGACACCACAGTCACCAAAAATCAATGTCTGTTATTACTTCCATCAAGCTAGTTGTCTGATTCACCAGCCCTTGAAAAACCATAAAGGTATATAAACACCTGGAAATGATGCACACATTCCCAAAGATCTTGTAGAATTGCAGAAAGTATATATGAATTGATCAATGATTGGGAGACATGAAGCAAACAGCATAAAATCCCCCCTGCAAATGTCCTTCCCACATAGGAATGCGCACAATTTTCTAAACATTCAAAATTTGATGTCTACACATTTGAATTTAAACATTTGAACGAATTTCAAATGTTCCAAAACATTCGTTTGAATGATCCAAAACATTTGAATGTACTGATACATATGTATTACATACATATCTGTACGAATCTCATACTTATCTGTACACATTTGCCCTGATAGTACAGGATGAAAATGGGATGCATACAGGATAAAACAGGATGCATACGAAATGTGTACAGATACGTATAACACATATGAATGTTGTCGACATTTGTATCTTCAGGTACAATCTAACATTAGAACGAATAGATTCAAATGTATTCAATTCGAATCGGATTTTGTTGCATTTGGATTCTAAACATTCTAATCGAATTGAATGTTTGGATATTCGATTCGATTCAAATTTGAATGCGAAAAAAATTCATGCATATCCCTATTCCCACAGTGCAAGGCAAATGTAATAAATTGCTGCATTGTTTTTAAAGTCCTTCATGGTTAACGGTTTACAAATGTATAGAGCTAGCATTGTTCTGTTCCAAAACTTTGTAAGAGTTTTCCTTCTTTCAGAATTAATTAACTAAAAGACGACTCTGCAACAAATATAAACATCCTACTGTACACTCTGCTGTAGACACCGGAACTTATAAGTAGTTGGTGTGTTACTGCACCCTAGTGGCTTGAGATTTACTACACCAATACAGACTATTCCAGAGTTTTGTGTTCTGAAATTTTACATTAACTTAGCATTGACAAGATTGCAATGTCTTCTCACAACAGCAGAAGCCTCTTAGCAAACTGCATGAGCTTTTCCCTCTATAGCTCCAAAATGGCAGCATGAAAAAATATATACAGTATATATACAATTTCAGCAACAGCCCTGGATCTGAAAATGGGCCTGTACATCATAAGCAAAGTTCTCCCAAATCGCGTACACCAGTGGGTGTGATGCAATGTGGCATATGTGGCCACAGCTGTGCTTAACTGCTGTGCTTAACTGCATGGAAAGCTGACATTATTGTCTGCTGATGACAGAGTGGTCTTTTATGCATGATCAGAAAGATGTTGAGTGATGATTATTTTACATTTTCATAGAAATAGTATGTATCGCACGACAGGGGAGAGCACTGACTACTGTTTCATCTTCTGCCCAGACACTGTGGGAAAGACAATATCATGGCATCAGAAGTTACCCTTCTGGTTCCATAATTTAAACAGTCCATAGACTAAACAGATAGAGGACTGTCCTCTCTGAAAAAGAACACATGGCCACCTGCCTTGACTGCCATGTATTAAATCTGCACCATTGTCAAATGAACCTGCATTTTTCGCAGAGTGCTTGGGTCTGTTCACACTTACCCTTCCAGAGCAGTTCCAGAAAATTCTAGGTAAGTGCATTTGCACACTGTACCACCTCTGCTATCCCGGAGTGTCCTGAAGATGCTCCATAGCTGTGGAGAAGTAAAAACATGTCCACAGCTTAACTGAGTGTGCCTAGTACACTCCCAGTCAGCAGCATTCACACACACATTTGGGTGTGAAGCTGTGAGGAGGCCAGGTGTCACAGCCGTGGTCGCACAGTTGTGTGCCATGGCACAGTCATCATGGCAGTGGCAGGGCATGTGGTGGGAGTTAATTCAGATGGTCTAGGAGGGACCTATCACACTGTGCTGAGAACACTGGTGGTCCAGTTGGGGTCTGCAGCAGTGCTTGCAATGTGAACATGGCCCTCACAGCCCAAATCTAACTGTAGTAGAATAGTACTGTTATACCATTCTATGCAATTAAATGCAAACAGCCCTCTTTTTCAGCATTGCAAGCACACTGCTTAGTTCAGTGTGAACGTTTTTAGGCTTGCCCATATTGCAGATCTGCAGAGGCCAAGCGTGGGCATTTCAGGGGAAGACAAGAGAATGTTGCTTCAATTTTCCTGCTTGTGATGGGAATCAGTAATTTATGGTCCCGCATGTACTGTGATGCCATGTCCCCACGTACATTGTTTGGTGCAGAATGGGCACGCGTGGGACCAGGAGCGGGTCCAAGATCGATCCCAGCCTGTCCCCATGCCATTCCCAGTGACACAGGCTGGGTGCGGGTTGGGTGTGGATGCACCCGCCCCCATGCAAACCCTGGCATGGGGGAGTAGTGCCACCTCCTCTCTGCACCCTCTCTCCTCATTAGAAGCTGGATTGATGTCAGCCCATCCCTGTGCCCCCAGCTGCAAATGCCGCATCCCCCCTCCCTTAGGACTGAGCTGGGAGGCATGGGAAAAAAGTTAAAATAAAGCTTACTACTAATAATAAATTTATAAATAATTTTAAAAGACCAAAAGCCACTATAAAGTTTAGAGGCAGGTGCTTGAGCAGTTTTGCACACCTCCACTCCACCAGGAACCGCGAGAACACCCACCAAGTTTCAAAGGGAGAAAACTGAGCCATTTTCATGCTTGCCTTGGCAATTGGGAAATGAGGGTTGAAAATTTTGGAATGGGAACAAAAATCAAGCCATTATCCTGCCTGCCTTTGCAATCGGGAAATGGGGGTAGAATATTTTCTGTGGAAAATGTACAAAAATCAAGCCATCATCCTGCCTGCCTTGGCGACTGGGATTTTTCCACTCCCCAAAAATATCAGCGGCTATTATCTCCAATGCACAGGGCAGGACTGGCAAGCACACCCCACCTCCAAATGATATGAGCGCCAATCTCCTCCCCGAATAGCCCAGGACCGTTCCCATGCACAGTCTCAGCTTGCTAACCAATGCATACTGGGACCCCAAACCATGCTCAGGCTTATTTTTTCAAGTACCAAATTTGGTCCTGGTCTGGCATGGTTTGGAGGGATTTGGTCCGCGGAAACAGGACCAACTCAAAAATGCATGGGGATACCCCATACTGAGCCCGGTTTCGTTACTGGACCAAACGTGCATGGGGACGCGCCCTGAGCCAGTTTGGTCTAGTGGTTAGGAAGCTGGGCTCTTACCTGGGAATACTGGGTTCAATTTTGCCCTCCCCCATGAAGCCAGCTGGGTGACCTTGGGCTAGCCACAGTTCTCTTCTGAGCTCTCACAGCCCCACCTACCTCACAAGGTGCTCTGTTGTGGGGAAAAGAACAGAAGGTTTGTCAGTCCCCTTAAACTACTACTCCTTCCAGCTTTTCAGAAGCCTCTAAGGAGACAACCAGCATGGACCACACATAGAGCTTTTGTGTGGAAGAGGTGGCACTAAACATTAAAGAGTCGGAATGGCTCCTGCCTAAGGGAAAGAGCACACGGCACCTACTGATGGAAACAGGTTCAGCCAGATAGCTGGGAGCTCCTAGGACTGCTTAGATCCCATGAAGGGATCCTGACTGATCAAGATCTTTTGTTCCATTTTGTTTATTTTTTCTGTTTCCAGAGTTGTGTAGGAACACACTTCAGCATTCCCTTTAGGCTTCTTAGTTTTCCAGTTTTGCACAGGAATGGACATCTATATTTCTTTGAGGCTTCTTTGAGGCATGTTAGTTTACAATTTTGCACAGAAGACCTACCAGTGAGTAACAGGTTGTACTGACCCATTGGTTACAGAGGGGAGTTTCAGGCTGGGTATGATGTGGGAGAAGCTCTTATCCTAAGAACAAGGCTAGAAAGGTACTAGCTGTTCATGTCTGTCCTTTCCTTAGCCCCAGACTCACATGCTTTTATCCAGAATTCCTTTTGAAGCTCAGTATAAGAGATGTGTATAGCTGGGGCCTAAAACTGAAGATTGATTGAATTCTGTGAAAAGCCATCTGCTGCACATATTTTTTATTTATTTGCTTAGCTGAACAGAGGTGTAAATCTGACATGTTCCCAGTCTCTGTATTCTAACCTGGTTGGATTGACAGCTTGAATAAGTGATATAAGTAAGTTATCTTCCTTCCTTTCAAAGTGGGTAAGGAACCACCCTTGTGAGCTTTACAATTGTGCCTCCAAGCCATGGACTTTGCCAGTAGCAAGGCAGTGTGTCTGACCTCTGCTAACATGCAGCACTCTTCATAATCAGAGGTGAGGAGGTAATTTTATACTCAGCGTGCAAGTGATCTGTGCTCTCAAGGCAGAAATCTTATTAGAAAATTCTTCTGCCCAAAGTGTAGCCAAACCAAATGGATTTATTGAAAGAGGAACGTCCCCAAGGAAGGTGGTGGCCGGACTTCCCTACATCCTTGTCCCTTCTGGTATTTTCAGTAACCCCCCCCCCTTTACCCCATTTTACTGTCATTTTTTGTCTTTTTTTTTCAATCTGAGCAACCCCTGTGCTCATGTGTACTTATCAGTTGCATATGCAGAGAGACCTAGCAATCTATCACATATGCTGCCATGTATCCAGGGAACAGAGGTGAGAAAGCCTGCCTGAAAGCGATGACTACTGGTATGCCCTGAACCACAGACTGAGAAATGCTGCTAATTTCATACTATATTTTAGGAACATATCTGTGGTTCATTTTTATACCCCTAAATGATGCATAGGCATAAAAACTAAGCCACAAAAACATTCCTAAATTTAGTTTTTTTTAAAAAAAAATCAAACAGTGGTTCAGCACTTCCACAGCTTCTCCCAACTCCAGTAAAAAGGAGAGAGACTGCTGAGCAGTATCTTTAGTCCGAAGGCATGGAGGATAAGAGGCATTGTAGTTTTTGGTAACTTTACTGAGTTATTGTTGGGGCTCTAAGTGAATCACAGACCATCAACAGAGCATGCACACAAAGGCCCTGGTTGCACAAATATAAGATAGGACAGCCTATTCATTAATTCAAACTGAGGTCATACCAGTGCTGGTCACACATAGCCCAGCTCTGCCCTGGGCTGCATTGCTCACACCTTTCTGTGCAATTGATCTGAGCCTTGTACATAGAACTCTTGGCAGTCCGCCCCTTTTGATGGGTTAAATCTACTTCCTTTCTTATTGGATGCTATTCTGTCACTCAAGGGAGGCAAGGGTGTGT
>MTQE01002560.1:11072447-11098203 GCA_014337955.1 Aspidoscelis marmoratus | reverse complement strand
GGGGGGGGTTAAGTCTGCTCCCCCACCTCCGCACACCCCTTCTTTGTAATGTGTTTTTCTTCTCCTTGCGATTAATTTTTTAATAATAATAATAATAAATGCTTGTAAAAATGTTAGAGGAATCATCCCCCTAAACTGAGGAGAGAAGGAGAGGTGCCTCACAAACTCCACATGTGCACATTGGCCAAAGGAAAGACCGGACCTCATCCACCACAGCACAGTTCAGCCTCCTTTAACCTGTCCCCCCGCTCATACTTGAGGAAGCAAAGATGTCCTCCCCGTTAAATACCAGGACGGACTGAGTCCTCCTCAGTCCTGTAAAAATGAGGACTAGGGTTAAGATGATCTAATGGGAGTAGGCTGGCTTAGAAAATGAATTAAATAAAAATATTGTGAGTAACACAACCTGAAGACAATCTGAGGTCATCCTAGACTACTTGTGTGACCAGGGCCCAAGCAACCTTAACTCCAATAAGGGAAATGCAAACTGCGGCAGCAGGTGAGGCTTGCCATAGTCTGTATTAGCATGTGGACAGCAGGCCCCCAAACCCAGGATAAATTCCAGAATAAGGCCAAGTGTGAAAAGGGCCTTAGTTGTATCAGTCAAATGAAGATTACAGTATTCCCTTAAGGTTAACCAACAGGTAATACTGTATATTCAGATGAGAAAGACCTCACTCTAGCTACCTAGTTATAATGACAAAATAAGTAGGCAAGAGAATAACGGTATTTTCACATCTTCCTCAGAAGGAGAAGTCTGTTTTGTTTAAGTAACAGAAGAGGAGACTATCAGATCAAAGAGCAGAAACAAAGAACAAGACCCTGATGGCCATTTAGGTTTACTGAAAGGCTGCACAACTGAAAATTTCAATACAACTTTCCAAACTTGACTCTGCTGGATGCTGTCGTGAATAAGTCTTCTTTAACCCTTGGGTCCATGAACCCTTTTGCAGCCACCTGGCTTATTCGTGGTGTTTCAGCTTCGATTTTCTAATAGAGTTTCTGCCTCTGACAGCTTGAGGAATTAGATTGAAATTTTTTTGATTGTCAGTACAAGGTTCTTTTGTGCCCAACTATTGAATCTTTTTCATTTGTCTGATATAAGACATTTTCTGTCCTCCTACCACCCCTTTAATAATTTCAGTTTAGAAAACAGGCAGGAAAAAGAGGCAGAAAAATGCCTCCCATACAAAAGATTTGTTGCAGAGAATATTAACAATTTAGCTATCATTAAATTATGTTCAAAGAAATGGTAACCTTGACTCTGCCTCCTGCCTGTGTTTGCATTTGGTAACCTCATTACTTGAACACCATCTCAGCAGTTTTTGCACCTACCAAGGATTCTTCTGAATGCAGGGAAAAATAATAACTCAGCGCCTAGATCCCACCTTTATTCTCCTCCTTTATTGCTCCTATTTTGTTGTTGTTGCTTTAAATTTCATCTCAGATTTCCAGCACAGAGGAGCTAAGCGATATAGCCTGCAGGGCTCTGTTTTGAATTTCACACATGCTCTGTGTGGCAGGAAATTTAATTCAGATTTAGGATCTGAAAAATATGCAGACAGGAGCTGCTAAGCAATATTTTTCTAGTATCATGTTTGAAAAGGGACTTTCACAGCATAAGGCCTTATACAAATGTTAAGATGGCCAATACCTGTCTGGAGAAGTGTAGCGAGAGCCAATGTCCCTACGGAGATGCCTCACTTTGAAGGGTAGATTAGTTTGCCACCTGATTACAATTGCACACATATGCAGAACAGATTGTGTTATAAATGCCATGGTGAGTGTTGTCAAAAAATATAAGGCTGTCAATGCAGTTAAGCCTTTGAAAGCCAAGTTTAAATACCACAAGCATGGTTGTATTGTACCACAAACAGGTTAACTTTGACTCATAATGCCCTAAAAGACTTGGGCCCCAAATATTTGAAGGAACCCCTTCTCCCATACTGAAATGCCTGTGCCTTAAGATCTGGAGGGGAGGCCCTCCTGGTTTGTTGTCCCACCACCCTCAATAGTAAGACAGGTGGGTGCTTGAGAGAGGGCCTTCTCAGTAATGGCCCCCAGGTTCTTTGCCCTGGCCTTTGGGTAAATGTGGTATAGTTTCCACCCACCACAGACATTATTTTTTTATACTGTTTTATATTTATGGCTTTATTTTAACAACATCTGTTTTTAAATGCCCCGAGGCTATAGGGCGGGATAGAAATGTAAATATAAATAACTAAAAAAATAAACTCGCAATGTCACTAGCTAAGGGAAGAGCTTATGAGAAAACACATCAGCAAAGTATCAAGCTGTTTTCTTTCAGAATTATCTAACTTGGAAAAACCACCTTTGGATTAGATAAAGAGCACAGGAAATGATTTGTCACTTTGTTGATCTATTCTCTCACTTGGAAAGTGGTCTCAAACTGGATTAAAACTTAGGTCTGAATGCAACCATGGTGAGATAGTTTGGTCTAGTGCCATATCAAAGATGAGAAAGAAAGATTGGGGAAAAAAAATAAGTTTGTACTCTGGAGGGGCTATACGTATGTCTGAATCCATTCATGCACATCCCTAATCTCTAAACTTTAATGCGGCCCGTCATTTTGACCACATTTCTCCGCTTTTACATTCTCTCTGTTGGTTACCTATTCCCTTTAGAATTCAGTTTAAATTGCTCATTTTGGGTGCTCCTGCATTTACCTATTTAAATCCAGATCTACCTCATCCAGATTTAGTAAATCCAGCTTAGTAAATCTGGATGCAGGGTCGATCTGGATCTACCCAGAACCTAAGTTCAACTGCCTCTGCACATGGTTTCCCACTGCTATGCTTGTCAGTCTATTCCTTACCAGGGGCGTGTGTGCATGAATGCAATTTTTGGGATTCAATTCGAATTGAATATCCAAAAATTCGATTCTATTTGAATCTTTAAAATTTGAATTTATTCACATTTGATTTGAATTGAGTGAATTCAAATCTATTTGAATTTTCAATTTGAATTTGCCCATACGGATCGTCACGCATCCTGTTCGCATCCATACGCGTCTGTACGCATCATGTATGCATCCTGTTTTTGTCCCATACGGATCCATACAAATGCATATGGATGTGGTAAAGATGCGTATGGGCAAATATGCATCATGTACATATCTGCACACATACGAATGTCCGAATAATTCAAACAAATAGATTCAGAAATTCAAAATTCGTTCAAATGTTTAAATTCTAATTTATAGGCATTCTATTGGAATTCAAATGTCCAAATTTGAACTAATTCAATCAAATTTCAAATGTTTCAAATATCTGTGCACATCATTTTCTCATTTTTACATCCCTTTTATTATCTGCTGGTATTTCTTGTGTTTCTGTATTCTCTTTTTTTCTTTCCATCTGCACTTGGGCAAGGATTTCAGTTCTTTTCTCCAATAATTTTGCTGACTCTGCTTATTAACTATGCTGTATCCTGATCTTAGTAGCAGTACCTTTCTTCATCTGTGGTATGCACTGTTTCACCAAACTTCTATTACTGTGGTTTTAAATAGTCCTAAGCATTTTCAGAGATTTTACCACTTCCCATTTGTTTAACTATTGATAGAGAAAGATATGGGGATTTATTTGTATGCTTAATTTAGCCAGAGGACAGCTAGAGTGATGAGGTGAAAATTAGCACCTGGAATTGAAACCTGACTGCAATAAAGTGGGCAATATCAACCATTTTTATAGCACATCCTTTGTGATATGCCCCATGTATATATGTCATGTTACACATTTCAAAGATCATGATGCCTTTTTGACTGAGGAAACTCTGTACTAATACATCTAGGTTGCCTCCAGACTAAAGCTGACGAATTTGCAGTTTAATGAAAAATCGTAGCATACTCACTGCAAAAGGAAAACTAATTGTCCCCACTTAAAAGTCCACGGTTTCCTCTTTGAGGAGGCATTGGAGCAACAGGAATTCAAGGAATTCAGGCAGCCAATCAGGTTTTGATCTGCTCTTCCTTGTTTAGCGGCATCTTGTTCGTGTTTCTCATCATCCTGCCTGCACTATGAGGACACTCCGATCTAACTAGATACTGCGCTGCAAGAGTTCTTTCTCCCTCAGTAAGGTAAAGGGGCAGTACAGATCATGTACTGGAGAGCAACAACAAAAGGTTGATCGTCCTGTCTGACAGGACGATCAGAATTGTGCATTCCCTCTGCAGTACCTAATGTGTCTGGATGCATCCCTAATGTAGTATTACTAAGCACTGGTATAAATAAGTCAATCCTCATCCAACATACACATCTGGAACTGACTCAAAGAAAACACATTTAAGAAATGGGTGAAAAGAAAACAAGTAAAATGGATAGTACGTGGTGATAATCCAATGGCTAATAGGATAATAAAGCTCTGTCACCTGAATGGAAAGTCCACAAATAAAATGTATAGAAATAAAAAGGTGTAAGCAGTAAGATCTGAGATGGACTGAACAAGGCTTAAAGTGAAGTTGTGACCACAGCCTAGATCTCATCAATCTACATATTAATGTGGATCCATGAGGTTTAGCCCCCACACTCCCTTGCTGGAATGTTCCATCTCCATTAGATGGAGCATAATCCCAACGGGAGAGGCCCTGACTGATAGTACTCGTAAACTTGATATTAAACAAGCCTACCAGTGGACCAACCAGCCTCCCATGTTTAGGCATAACAGGGGATATACTTAAGTGGCACACCAAAGTGCATGGCTGAAATGCATCCTCAGAGGCTACGAGGCTAGGACTTTTGTTCCTAGCCCTCTTAGATGTCAGAAATGTATCCCCAAAGGCTACAAGGCTAGGACTTTTGTTCCTAATCCTATTATGTCAAAAATGTACACCTTTGAACCCAGCCTTGAAGCCTTCATTTCCTGGGTCATGGACCAGGACTGTCAAGACCATGCTTTTTGTGGCCATAACCAGGAGATCTGACTGTTCTAGACCCAGTGATTCCAACTAGTGTAACCTCTTATTATGTTGTGTAATCTCTTATATTTTTTCTTCTTCATTGTATCCAATAAAGTTTTTTTTTAATAGATCTGATTATGGCTTCATTTTAACATTTTGGTAACCAACATTCCCAAGCAGAATATTATATATTATAGTTTCAACGAAGATTTAGACTTCTGTAATTTCTTCCATGAATTATTCATTTTTGAAAGTTGGAGAATTTGCTTTGATGTCAAAAATTACAACAGAATTGAGACATGATACATAGCTATTTCAGTGTTTGAAAACCATCTATAATTTAATCATACCACATCTGAAACATGCCTTAGATATTGGCTCATAAATACCTCTCTTAAAATCTTTTTGCATTTCAAGTATCTATTTGCAAGATTACCAGAAATTGACTCATGTACTGATAATATTATTTTGAGCTTTTAATATATGTGTTAGACTATATGGCCCTTTCCTCTCTTACTGTAATCCCAGTACAGGAAGATGAGTTTAGAGGCCTGCCTTCCACACACTGTTTCAGAACAGAGTAGGCCAATCCCCTCTAGTATTCTTCATCTATACTGAATGAAGCTATGGACCAGGATAGGCTTCACACACTATACTACATGGGTCAGAACAGCCCAAGTAATATGGAAGTGGCCTAAAATTCAAATCTAATTATAGAATTTTCTTCCTAAACCAAGTAGCATCCTAAAGAGGTTCACAGGAAATACATCCTATGCTGAAAGTCAGAATTTTGTCCTGAACAAGTTTATGAATTAAACCACCCCATGAACCCACCACCACCACTAAAGGTTAGCAAATGAATATGGAAAAAAACAAAGATCTGGCTCAACAGAAGGTGCTTTCAGATCAGAGTAGCCCAGAAAAGTCAATATCCAGCTTGGATAGCTTAAGAAAGGGTTAGACAAATTCATGGGGAAGAGGTACATCAATGATCACTAGAATTTTTGCCTTCCAATTGGAGAGGTAAGGAGGATGCTTCTCAAGGCCATTTGCAGAGAGCTGAGAGCAGGTCAAGGTTTTGCCCTTGTATTCTGCTTTAGATGCCCAAAAGCAATTGGTGGGCTACAATGTGAGACAGGATGCTGGATACCTGGGCCGTGGCCTGATTGAATGATACTCCTGTGTTCTTAAATCCTTAATTATCCAAAACTTACCTGAAACTTACCCTGCAGAGGATTACGTGTGAAGGCTGCTATCTTGTTTGGATTCCACAATGGCCTCTTGCTCTCCCTGCCAGATGGCAGGGCAACATCATGGGGCTAGTGTGGGCATTTACCTTGTCTGGTGCTGCTCCTGTGATGGCATTCTACGTGATCTGGGTCTTGCAATGACTTGGAAGTAGGGATGTGCACAAATATTCGTACTATTTGTTATTCGTACAAATTTGCACAAATTCAGACATTCGTATACAAATCAAATGTCCGGACATTCATACTTTAGTATTCATATGAATACAAATAGTTAAGACATTCAAATGAATAGTTCAGGCATTCGTATGATGGTATGGATACGTGTTCATCTCATGCTTATCTGTACATAGTCTGTACGCATTCGTACAGATACATCTGGGATTAAAACGGGATGTATACAGGATGCGTACAGATGTGTTTGAGATGCTTATCATTGGATGCGCATGCATACATATCAAATATTTTAACAAATGCATATGAATCCATTTGTATCAAATTGAATGTCCAGACATTCAAAATTGCACATTTGTACAAATATAAATATTCGAACATTCAATTTGTTACAAATCAAATGCCAAAAACTGCATTCGTATGCACCCCTACTTGGAAGTATACGATCATACATTCACAGCAGTCATTTTCTGGCTGGTTTTGGTGGTGTGCATGCGTGGGACCACTTCCAAGATGGCAAATCATGCAAAAACATATCCACTAAGTCCTTTTGCTTCTTATCTATACCTGTGCACGTGTGGCAATTCCAACATTGCCCTGCAATAGGTCCTGCCTAGATGGGGTCTAAGTCTTATATAATATCTTATATTCAATGAAAATGTATACTTTAATGGGTTTTTAAGGTTGTCAGGATTTTGTAGTAAGTTCTCAGCAAGAAACACTGGAAAAAGAGAGATGTATTAATGGCCTCAGAATACATTTCTGAAAAGTATTGTCTACTTCCAAATCAAGAGCCAATTTTTAAGTTGCCTTCATTAAAAAAAAAACTGATGTGTTTGGTGCAATGTTTCTGAAGTCAAACCCCTAAAATGACCTGAGAGAAATCTATGATCTTGTTTACAGTTTCATGTGCCTAATGTTACCACCTGCACATAATGTCCCCACCTGGAAGTGCTCAAGTTATCAGTTTAAAGATCTATAGTATTGAAAATGACCCTATAAACCCAGAAGCCTCTATGGTTTGAGGTGCTTCCCTGCCCCAAAATTCCTGAAAATTCCAGTGTATGATTTCATTTGTTATATCAAACATATAAGATTATATGTTCTGCTTAATGTTTGCCACAGAATAATTGCATTTGCTTTTTCAAAAGAATATTCCTGTGCTATCAACTTACAAACATTAGAAGGACTAATGTAAAACTGTTGAAAAACAGTACAGCAGCACAACAAAATGGGATTACTGTAGACTCAGGTAGACATTTTAAAATGCCAGAACAAGAAAAGAAGAACTAAAGAGACCTTTACCTGATGCTGAAAATATCAGGTCAGGCAGCTGATGATACACAGTCTCAAAAAGTTCATTTTTGAACTACAGTTTCATAGTCCCATGATCTTTTTTCTGGATAATAACTCTCAAGTATTTATTGTGGAATTGGCATTCTCTCCAGACACATTCCTTATTCTGAATGAATCAAGAAGAGGCCACTACTGAAATGGTAACCCAGAAGCAGAAAATCTGAGTCTTTCAAGAGTGCTTTTGCACATAAATTTAATCTGTAAAAAATAGGTTGGCAAATATTTCCCTTTAACATATAAAACCCGAAGGCCAAATACAGTACAGTACCATACTCACCGTTTGTTCCTATCTGTTTGTGTTTTCATACTCTTCTAAGTTTGAAGACTACAACAAGCATAATACTTTTGTGTGGATCAACTCATTTTTGTTTGTGTGTTGCCAGCTTAAGACGTTTCCCCTACTCTACTTCTTGATTGCCATGGCATCATGGCATGTAATGTTCCACCCAATTCAGACCATGGTAGTAAGCTGTCATTATTTAGGTCAGGCCAACAATGTTGATACCAAAACCTGATTTAAGCATCAGTTGAAATGGTTCTAGAAAGGTTCTAGCAGCTGGGAGATATTAGTAGCAGCTGGAAAATATTACTACCTATTTTTCCAAAAAGGCCAAAAAAAATATGTATTTATTTTTGCATATATTGTGCATAGGCCAGAGTATGAACTTGGTTCTAGAATGTTGACACACTTAGAACTGTCACATGATATGACTGTTATTTAAATTTCCAAAGATGCTAAGATTTGCCAGATTTGGATGTCTAGAATTAGTCAATTCTGATTATTTTAAAAATGCAGGGGACACAGACTACAATCCAGAGCTGTATCCAGACAAGGCGTAAAATCCAGGATTATCTCGGTGCTAAATTTCCTGTTTCCATGGGAATTCCAACAGGATCCTGGGATATAGAGGCAAAAATCCTGGAATATCCCTATTTCAGAGAAAAAAGAAGTCTGATATCTCTTTCCTCTCCCCCCCCCAAAAAAAATAGCAATATTCCTTACCTTGTCTGGTACTTGCTCCTGGAATTCTATCTGCTTTTTTAAAAAAAACATATTTTCTATAAGCATATATACAAATATTAAATAACAAATGTACAGTTGGGGAGATTTTTGTTGTACTTTTTTCTCTTTTCCATTTTCTTTATTGCTTGTCTCATTTTGTATTATTTAAAACACTTAATAAAGAGATTTAAAAAATACAGAAAGCGAAACACAAACTATATCAACCAAAAAGAACATACAGACAAATGAAAGAAAAAACACCCAGTTCTAAGTGTCCCCTTCCATATAGGTTTATAGGTGTATAGAATTCTTCCTGCTGAAATACCCACTGCACAAGCATAGAAGCAAAGCTTGACTGAAAATGCCCACTGTGCAAGCATGGGAGCAGACAACTGCACGCTTCAGGGTATTTTGTAATCAAAAGCATCCCAGAAGCAAGTGCAAGAATGGTAAGGGCCTAGGCTTGACCAGACCATGGTCTGGTCTACCAATGTGGAAAGGACCACAGAGTAGTTGTGTGCATGAATGCAATTTTCAGGATTCAATTCAATTTGAACTGAATACCAAAAAATTCAATTTGATTCAAATCTTTAAAATTCAAATTTAACCAAATTCAATTTGAATTAAGCAAATTCAAATCTATTTGTTCAAATTTTTTATTTGAATTTGCACTTACAAATGTCGACAACATTCAGATGTGCCTGTATGCATCATTACTCATCCTGGACACATCGATACACATCTGTATATATCCCATAATTATCCTGTATGCAACCCATTTTCATCCCGCACAGATCCGTACAAATGCGTACAGATGTGGGAAAGTTGCATATCTGCAAATACACATTGTGTACAAACCCGTACATGTGTGAATGTCTGAATAATTTGAACGAATAGATCTGAAATTTGAAATCCATTCAAATCTTTAAATTCAAATTTATGAATATTCAATTAAAATTTGAATGGTGACATTTGGGCAGATTGGATTGAATTTCAAATACCTTCGGATATTATTGCAAACCCCTAACATAGAGTTTTTCCTATTTAAGTACTACTGTCTGAATACTTCTATTGATATTTATCAAACTCCATAGCTTTGAACAACCACTGTGGCAATATATGATTTTTAAAGTCCAAATTTGGCATGGCCATTTTTCTTTTATGGTTGAATTTTCCCTATTTTCCATCTTTAATTTTATTTCACTTTTTAAACACTGGCCCTGATCCGCCAAAGTCCTGTTCATTTCAGTGAGATTTGGATAGGAAAAAAACCACTCAGAAAACTATAGAGGATAAAACACCCTGTTACTGTCCATCTGATCCCAAGACGGAAAGGGGCCAAGGGGCCTCTTTATACTCATAATAAACAGGACACACTATTGAGATTTAAATACTCAGCTGTGGTACACAACCAGGTCCATGAAGTAAATCTACCGAATTAACCACCTAGTGTTGCAAAGACGGCAAGGTCAGCCTCCAGATCAAAACTAATCAAGTGATGGACAGTGAAGGCAAGACACCATTGCCTTGGAAACCAAATAAATAGAAGCACAAATCCATCCATCAGTGCCATCTGGAAGAGATTGGCTTAGATGTCTTTCTGTCAGGCTCTGCTACAGTATTTATTTGTGTAGCTGGGCTTTGGCTTTAGGGATTTCAGCAAAATATTTTTGTCAGTGATGGTTTAGCAAGAACATCATCCACGTTGATTGTCAAGCTACAATTAAATAGCCTGTTCCTATAGACTCACAATTATGAGTGAAGCTCACTTTCCATTTTAGACATACCTGAGGGACGACACATGTGGGATGATCTCATTTCAGACTCTGTACACATATATTTTTCCAAAAAGGTAAAAAATCATGGGTGATCATTAGCTGGTGACATATGCACATGTAAAGAACTCATGATGGATGAGTGTTATGAATGATGTATATGTAAGGTTTAGCAAAAGTTGTTCCTGCACAAGACAAATAATCATGAACATTCTTCCAATGTCATCAAAGTGGTAGAAAACTGGATTTTTTTTTTAACAGAATAAGGAAAATAAGGAAAGAATTATAACCTGAAAAGTGGGGATAGGGGAAGGAGATCATCTGTGGAGCACAAATCAAGAAGCTTGAAGAATAAACAAAAGCCATTAGAAAAGATGTCGTAATAAATGGCGCATGTTATGATGTCATGTATGAGGCAACCCTCAGAAGCTGAATGAGCTGTGCAAGGCAGCCCATTCAGGCAGCGAGCACTGGAAACGAGTTGCATCAAATCAAAAAGTGACATTTCACAATTTTATATGGGGCAAAATTCGCTAAGTAAATAAGGAACACAAAATTCTATAAGTAAATAAGGAACACAGGAGGAATTGGGGTTGCATCTTCATTACACAGTAAAATCATCTTAATCAGACCCTTGGAGCAGTTAATCTCTTTTGGGAATAATGGAAAATGGTCTCATTTAAGGTTCCCTTAATGGAAATGAAATCATTTGGCAATCTAAATAGAGAACCAGTGGTACTCAATGGACATAGAATTCCATAGAAATCACATTTCCCCAGTACCTTCTCTGTTCTCCCAGTACTTATACATTTGTGCTAAAATATATACCATCTGGATGTGCATTTGGGTCTGTGTGAAAAAGGACTGCCATAAAGCCATGCAGGTATACACACAGAGATAAAGAGAGGGAGAGAAATGTACACGTAGTGTTGCCCTTTTCCAGTTGTGTGCATATTATAATGTATTTATTTTGAATATTGTCATACAGACTTTTATTGCCAGTCCCTACTCTTATGGCAGGTTTTCAAGGGCAAAAAGCAAGCCTAGAGACTTAATTAGCTCACATTTTTTTGAATTGAGGGTGGAATTTAGCAAGTTTTGGGAAGAAATGCTCTCATATTGTATCACTTAGCATAACCAGATGTTATACTTCTCACATGCCAGTCATTTAGTTTGTAGGTCTATTAGACACAATTCTTTGTTGAAAAGCATCCCCTATTTCAGGGGGTGCACAAACCAAATCCAGTTTAATTACTGAAGAAACCTAAGATGGGAGCATACTAGAAGGATGGAATTCTTCTGTCAAGAGAGAGAGTCCAGAAGAATAGACTTACCAGTCACTGAAAAACAATGCTCTCAACAAAAACAGCAGCGTAGTAGAGAAAGGATGAGGCTCTGGTTAGTTTCTTGCCTTTGGTATTCCAGAATCAATTCTTAACCTATGATGGAAACAAATGTAGTTCAGACATATCAAGATGAAATTCCAGTTGGGGTCTCTCCCCACCCCACTGGTTCCACTGTGTGGATCACTTTCCTCACCAGGGCCCTTTCTGCACTTAGCTAGATCTGGATCAACTACAGGCAGAGACATCCGCATTGAGGGGACTTTAGAACAGCAAATGTGTGCTGCATGGATGCAGATCACATTTCTAATCTGGATCTACTCTACTCCTGTGCAGACGATGTGTTCTTAGCAGCTCTTTAATCCAGATTAACACCTAAATGCAGAAAGGGCCTAAGATTTGTAATTAATCCAGAAGTTACCTTTTCAAACGTTTATGGAAACCTGGACCTTCCTTTGCCCTCTTTGTTGGCATTTGAAATTAGTGGGAAAGTTGTTGTACTTGTGTTCTTCTTGAGGGCTGTCTATTCCCTAAAAGAGGTAATCATATATCCCTCTGATGAGGCAAAGAGATCTACATCAATTGCATGGTTCCCATATAAACAACATTCCAAGGCAGGCTGTATTGCTATTTCACCTTTCACAAAATAAATATTTTGTTTTTCACATGTATTACTCTGAGCCACAGAGGCTGCATCCACACACATTTTTTTTTTTAAAAAAAGAAGTATCTTATAGGTTGTAGCAACCTCATGCTAGAGCCTCCAATCCACATTAAAGGCCAAAAAATGCACATCCAAAGAGCATTATCTGTTCTTTTACATGGACTGCAAGTGGGACAGGGACATTAGTGTCTGCTTTTGTCAAATTTGCAGAGGCTTTGGTGTTAATTCTCAGAGAATAGTTATCATTCAAAGCTACAAATTAAGACACAAGAATTTTTAAATAGATTTGTAAAAATATTTTAATTGCCTCAATGTAAACCAAAAAAGGCAATATAAAGTGTAATATAATATAAAATAAATATTATAAAGGTTTAATGTAAAGAAGAGGAATGAGGAACTAGAATTATATTTGGACAATTTCTAGCTTTGTTCCCTTTTATATATGTTTTCTCCCTAAAAGACATCAATCAGGAAAATTGTATGTATACTGCTCTATATCAAGAATTATATTCCTTCAGTAGAAACTGAACAGATTAATGTGAACAGGACTAAATCCTGAAACTACAGTAGATAAAATACTCAGAAAATTCCCAACCCCCATTAGCTTTCGGAACATAAGAGATCAGAGAGCTAAAGTAAAATATATTCTTTACTTTTACCATACATAACTTATTCTTCTGGTATAAAATCTTCAAAACCAATTTGCCTTTCCTCTTTTCTCAATAGATAATATAATCATGTTGAAATCACTAGAAACTTAAAATTTAGTTTGCCCCATTTTCAGTATAATCCAATGCTAAAAATTATAATTGTTTCTTAGTAAAGCAAATACTCTTACCTGCAAAGAAATATTATTTCATTCAGTTCTGTATTCTTCATGAAAGAATCATGTGATGGTAATGTTCTTTCATATGAACTGGTATATTTGGAGTGCTAGACATGTGAGATCTCTTCACACACTGTTTTATGCTCCAAATAATAAAACGTTTAGATATTGCCTAAACTGTCTGGGTTAAATCTATAGCAAAATCAAGACATGAAAGACTTCACATACGTGTAACTTGACTAAAATATACTTATGACTCCATATTTTTAGCACAACTGACAGCAATTAACCTCTTAAAATAACTCCCCATATAGCTTGAGATTATTTTTAGATTTTGTGATATAGGGAGTTAAAATGATCCTATGAATTTTTAATTATCAAATTTATGATGGCACTCTGACTGTGAAGTTATTGCTAGAACATTAGCAGCATTGTAAGGGCCTTCTTGCTTTGATTTATTATTAGAACCCAAATGGAGTTAGCTGTATTTTTCCCCAGTCCCCCACCCCCAGTTATTTCTGTTTTAACAGGAGGGGAAAGCAAATATGGCTGCTGTCCTGTTACTATGATTTAGATAGGATCAAATATTTCCAAATATATTACCTGTTTAATCGCTTGGTAATGCAAGGCATTGGAGAAAAATATTGCATCTTGTTGATGTCTTTTAAAAATGGCCTGTTGGTCAATGGACCAAGAGATAGATTGCTTGCATGCAGAGGCAGAGAGGAAGCAGCAGGAAGGTAAGTTTGCTTCACCTGGTTGGAGCTTCTGGTTTATTTTGTACCTAGAGCTGTCTGGAGGTATGATCCTTTGTTGTATGTTGAAAGGTAGGAGCCAGGAGACTCCCAGCAAGAGGCAAGAAAACACAGCATGCTCCAGCAAGGTGGCAGCATGGTTTCAAAACCTATTATCACATTTTACCTTATTATAGGAATGGCATCCTTGAGTAGGGGCCTTTATGCACTCGCTTGTTAATCCAGATCAAGAAGCCACGAAGAACATGTTGTCTCAATGGGAGTAGCATAGATCCAGATCAGATCCATGCTAAGGGCTCATTAATTCAGATTAGTGGTAGACCAAATAAATCTGCCCCACATCTGTGCTATCAATCTGGATGTACAAAGAGGCATCTACTAGGGGTGTGTACGAATGCAATTTTCAACATTCGATTTCATTAAAATTGAATATTTGAATCTCCAGATTCATACAAATAAAGAAAAACAAATAATTGGATATTCGAACCAATATGAATACATTTGTATCTTTTCATTTGAATATTCCATATGTATCCAATGATACAAATCTTGTACGCACCTGTACACATCCTGTTTTCATCCCATACGTATCCATATGGATGCGTACGGACATGCACAAAATGTGTATGGATACGTATGCAATACGTATCTATCTGCAGACATATGAATGTCTGTGAAGCGCCTAAGTGTTGACTTTGAGGCTTCCATGGTAGCTGCGCCCGACATCTCAATGCATTTTGCAGTTGTCTCTGTGTCCATCATGAAGGTCATCAGGTTGCCTTCACACCTGACGTTGTTTTGCTACACCCCAATGCCCAAATGTAACATTTGAGCAATAACACACAAGACAAACTGCACCATGGTTTGGGTGGTACTTTCAGCATTAGTACACATCCGCTGATACAGTTGCATGTTGCGGTGTTTGCATTTAATTGCTCTTTAGCACGCATTTGCTCACATCCAGCCTACTCAATGCAGATAGCATAGCCTCCTGTGGATCCAGTTCTAGCTAATCCAGATTCACTAATACAGACTGAGCAAGGTAAGTGCAGAAACTTCCTATGTGTCTGGAGTCAAGAGAGATATGGCAGTATATCTACTAAGAATGTGCAAGAATATTTGAAACATTCAAAACTGGATCAAATTTAATCAAATTCGACCATTCGAGTTTGGATATTCAAATTCAGATTGAATGTCTATACATTTTTTTTAATATTCAAAACAATTTTGAATGTTCTGAATCATTCATACAATTTATTTGGACATTCGTATGTGTATGGATATGTATGCATTACATACGTATCTGTACGCATCTTATCCGTATCTGCATGGGACGAAAATGGGACGCATACGAGATAAAAATGGGCTGCATACAAATGTGTACAGATGTGTATGGGTGCGTACAGATGCATACGAATACATACGAATGTTGTCGACATCCGTATCTTCAAAAACGAAATGAAAATTTGTACGAATAGATACAAATGCATTCAAATTGGATTTGAATTCGAATACATTTGGCTTTTTTTCTCTGTTCATTCAAATTTGAACATTCAAATATTCTATTCAAATCAAATCAGAAATTTGCATTCGTGCACACCCCTCGCATCTAAAGCAGATCAGAGTAGGATAATATGTTCTAGGCAGTTGAATGCTCTCAGTTATTCAGCTGGTGATCTATTGGCAGCTGCATCTGTAAGTCTTCTGGACTTCATGCACTGCTGTTGAGCCTCCTTGATGTGCAATCAGGTCTTAAAGGGAAAAGCTAGCCAGATAGGCTTTACTGAGATCTGAGTGAATTCAGGGAACTCTTCCAATCTTGTCTGCCTGGAAATTCAGACTAACATAGTGACAGGTCTTAAGAAAGAAAAGGAGGAGTGACTGTAATTTTGAGAGAACGTATTTATCTCAGAACACCCCGCAAGGGGCATTTCAAATCTAGAGCTTACTTAGAAAGCGGCTTTGGAATCTTTTTTAAAAATAGAGGCTACACTGAACCTTTATCTTCTTTGAAGAAGGAAGAGATCCTCTCCTCTTAAGCCTGATCTCTTCCTGTTCTTCATAAAAGGAAGTGTTTCCATTGCCAGAGGGGTAGGGGCAGCCTCATCTCTTCTTTTGCTCTTCCTTTGGTGCTGGTCACAGAAAATTCACATCTAAAATAACTCCCAGTAAATTCCCAGTCAGTGGTAGAAATAGGTCTCTAAACTAAAGCTACACTTCTGGCAAGACTCCTTCCACAGCTGCTTCTCTCATGATGGCATTCTTTAAATGGTACAACACATTTTGCCCCTTCCCTGCATATCTACAGGTACCCTGATGCATGCAACCGGTGTGCAATGTGCTGGAGTTAGGGATGTGCAAAAATATTCGAAACATTTAAAATTTAATCGAGTTCATTCAAATCTGGACATTCAAATTCGAATTGAATGTCTATACATTGATTTTTTTTACATTCAAACAAATTCAAATGTTTTGAATTATTTGTACTAACTATTTGGACATTTGTATTTGCATGGATATGTACAGGACGAAAATGGGATGCATACGGGATAAAAACAGGATGCGTACAAATACATACAGACACATATGAATGTTGTCAACATTCGCATCATCAAATATGAATTGAATACTCAAATGAATAGATACAAATGTATTCAAATCAGTTCAAATTTGAATACATAATAGTTTTTTCTCTATTGGTACAAATTCGGACATTTGAATATTTGATTTGAATTGAATCGGTTGTTGAAAATTGCATGTGTGCACACCCCTAGTAGGAGTTAATAGAGAAATGTCTATGCATTTTCCCCTATTGACTTTCATGCCATCCCTGTATACCTGCATCCCTGACCACCCAGCAAAGATGATGATAATGATTATCATCATCATTGCATTGGGCATCTCTGTTTATCCTTCCATGTCCCATACCCTTTGATAATAATTTGTCTATCCTTTCAGTGCCAGAAACTCTAACGATTAAAGCTATAGTCATGATGTCACCTGAAAATGGAGCCAGCTTCTACTGAGGTGCATGGGGAGATTCCACAATTGCCCCTGGAAGTGATGCCTTCACATCTCCATTTGTGAGCACAGAGTCTCTTTGAGGGCAGCAAAAAAAAAAAAAATTACCTCAGAAAAGGGCACCTCAGACAGCAATGACTCCTGGAGCAGACAGGTGCAATTACCAAAAAGTTGTGTGCTGATACTGCAAATATAAACACATCAACAGAAGACATGCTACCAGGTGCCCTAACTAAAATGTGAAAATGGTAGCCTGTATCTGACAGTGTTAAAGTACAAGAAATAAATTATTCAGAAACTATGGCCGTGTCCCCATAGAAGCTAAAATCCAGACTGGATTTGGCCTGGGGAACAATCATTCCCATTAAATTGACCAGAAGTCCAGATCTGGGAAGCCCCGTTCCTATGCCAGTTCTTTCCCCCCAGATTTTCTGCAGAAATCCAAGGGAAAAAACTACTGGTCAATTGAGGACTTTAAAATCCCGTCTGGATTTTACTGCACAACTCTTCCTGCCTGCCTGCCTGCCCTTCTTCCCTCTTCTTGGCTTCTTCTTGCAAGGAAAAGCCCCAAGGAGGGATCCCTTATCCTGCCCCCACCCAGGAAAGAGGCGAGCCAGTGAGGGGGCAAGTGGAGGGGGCGGGGAGGTTTGGCAGCCCCTTAGGTGTGGCGGCAGGTGGCAGGCAAGAGGGGAGAGAAAAGGAAGGCAGGACTGGAGAGGAGGAGGAAGAAGCCGGCATCAGAGGCCGTGGCTCCTATCCTCAAAAAGTGCTGCGCCGTTTACAGGTTTGCTTGTGCGCACCTGTGGGTTCTGTTTGGGAACAGCCTGATGCCTGCTCGCTGCTGTTCCCGGCCTCCAATTCTTACCCGCAGCAGAACCTGGATTACTCTGGACCAGAGTAATCTGGAATTGAAGTAGGTGGGAATGCGGCCTTTGAGAGTTTGTTAGGTACAACTTGATTGGAGTTGGAACAAATTGAGCCTCTTGGAACAAACCAGGAATTTTAAAGGGCTGCCTGGTTACCTATCCGATTTTTGCTTTGCACCACTGCTTCTAAATATTTAAAGGCAATAATGTGTTCCTGCCTATAATTTTTTAGTTACCTTTCTTTTTTTACATTTGGCCTTTTTCCATATTAGTCTTTTCATGGTCTCCTTCATTGGTCTCCTCCTCCTCCTTCTTTATCTGCTTATTCTCCTAGTTCTACTGCAGCTGCTTCTCTGTAGGTTTTTCTTTTTTATTTCACAGCCTCCATTATGTTGACCTTAAATAATCTGAAAGCATAAGTATCTTGCTGCAGTTCATAATTCAAGCCCCAGGTGTATCACAAGCACAACAAATTTAAATATGAATGTCTCCAATAGGTGAGCTGACCCATCGTTCTGCATATGAAATAACTCAAGAAAACTATTCAAGTCTGGTATATCTACTGATCCAGATATCATAGAAGCCTGTGGACAAGACATGAGTATAATAGAACTCTCTCTGATTTATCTTTGCTCTGTTCAAAGATGTCTTCCTTTTATCTAAAGCAAGACCAGTGTCACCTTGGCCCTGGGTACCCATAGCTGGGTTAGTGCCCTGGCATAGTGTAAGTCAGCATACACCCACATTCAGCTAGCTGCCATCCTGCAATAAATGCCCCCAGAGTGCTACTAGCAGCAAACCTGAGTTAATGCCACCATTTCACCACTGCACTGCCATTGCTCAAGCATTGATCCCTGGCCCAGTCTGCACTGGGCCTTATTCCAAATTATACCCCACATTAGAGATCTGGCATTGGCATGCTGGTGCACACTATGAAAGGTCAAGCATGAGAATGTGGCAGGTTTCTATTCTGAGATATAATCCAGAATAAGGCCTAGTGCAGCAAATCTATCTTTCAGAACCCAGGCATTTCCAGGGTTCAAACAATCCCAGCCATGAACATCATAGCTGGAAATGAAAGTTCCCCATTCACGATTTTTCAGCCCTGGTCACACTTTTAGTTTAAGACAAATTCAGGTTGTCTTCTGGTCACATTACTCACATTATTTTTATTCAGTTCTTTTTCCAAGCCGGCTTATCCCCATCAGATAGTTCTAACCAGAGCTCTCAGCTGGTCCTGGCATCACAGGCTGGTGGTGGTAAAGGATGCGGAACCATGCTGTGGTGGGTGGGAGCCAGTCTTTCTTTTTGTCCAGTATCTAGGAGCGGGTGGCAAGCATGGAGTTCGTGAGGCACCTCCCCTTCTCTCCTCCGTCTATGTGTTCTCTGTAGTGTTTTTCTGCAAATTTATTATTTTTAAAATTAATCACACGGAGAAGAAAAGCACATAATAAAAGGAAGGAGGGATGTGAAGGTGGGGGATCAGGATTAAAAAAGAACCGCAAACACAAACCCTCAACTCCCTTGAGTGACGCAATGGCATCCAATAAGAAAGGTGATAGTTTTGACGCAGCAAAAGGGGTGGTGAGGCAAGAGTTCCATGGAGGAGGCTGAAATCGATTGCGGGGAAAGGTGTGAGTGATGCATCCCAAAGAAAGGATGGCCTGAGGACGACCCATAACAATCTAGGTTTGAACAGAGCTCGAATTATTAATAGGACGTCCCGTCTCATATGGGTGTGACCAGGGCCTGCATGGCTGGCAGCGAATGACAAGTGTGCAGGGGGCAGAGCACTCCTTCAGAATATCACCCTCCTTTGTAGAAATCCCCAGAGGAGACCCCTGAGCTAGGGATGGGCATGAATATTCATAACATTCATTATTCTTATGAATTTGGACAAATTCAGATATTCGTATACAAATCAAATGTTACGACATTCATACATTTGCTTTGAAACATTTGTAAAACGGGGAGTGGGAAAGCGGCTGCGCCAGTCACATCTGCAGTGGATCCAGAGCGAATTCAAGATGGATTCAAAGTGGATTCAGGGTGGATTTGGTGCTTTCAGAGTGGATATGTTATGAAATACGTATCGGATACATATTCGTTCATATCAGATATTCGTACGAATTCGTATCGAATAGAATCCTACCACATTTCATATGAATCAAATGCAACAAAATCATGCACATTCCTACTCTTTCCAGATCCTGCTTAAGAAGAGTTTCAGCACTTTTTCCCATGACAGACATCAAGCTAATCTGCCTACTAATTTGATTCACTTTCCACCCTTGCTTTAAAAATTGATGTTGCATTAACTACTTTCCTGTCTGAGGTTGAATTAATTTTACATTTGTGTGTGTTTTTGTTGAACAGCTGTTCTCAAATAAAAATGAAAATAAATTAATGCAACAATGGAAATTTACACAGGCCTCCATAGAAAATTTAAGTGAAAACATCCCTTAAGTCTATATTAGAAAGTTAGCAATTTTCAGCTGGAGATCTCTAAGAACACAGACGCTTCTTGTACCGAGTTTTTAATTGTAAAAATACTGTTTAAGGCTATGACTGTGAATCCCTCTTCTGCTGTTTATCTTTCTCCTACCTGAAAAAGGCACAAATATCTTCTCTGCACAGAGGAATGATCGGCATAATTCATTCAGCTTCTTTTCCATTTTCTTTTCCTTCAAAATCTCTTTGCCACCCATGTCCTTACAACTGGATGCTTTCCTGCTTCAAAGCTATTTAAATATTGTTTTTGGTCAGTTCACCACATACCAGCTGAAGGTGCCCTTGTTGGTCCAGAAAGGTGCCTGCTTCTGCCCTGTCTCTATCTTTGGCAGCAATGGGAGGCACCTCCTTTGCAGGGCACTGTGAAAAATGATGCTTCCTCCATCCAACATGGAAACAAAATGGTGCCTCTTCTCTCTAAAATGTGTTTTCCCATGATGCTGCCCCCATGCATCTGCCATTGAGCTACCTCCACCCAGAAGAGGAGACAGGGCCCTAGTGACTGTATGCCATTACAGATATATTCTTTAAATTTGTATTCAGAATTCCTTCTTACACATTCACATTTCTTAAGGCAAAGATGTCTCCATTCATTTCATGATTTTGTAGCTGGCCTTAAACCAATCCCAAATCACAAAAATTACTCTAAACACTGAACAATTGGAGCGTGAGTTGCTCTCAACGGTTCCATTTGGGAGAATTAAGCAGAGGTTGGCAGCACACTACATATTAGGCAGATCCTAAAAACGGTACACTCTCAGTAGAGCTAATCAGTACATATTCACCAATCTTTCTCACAGTCTTCATAGTATTTGCATGCGGGCTGTCAGTGCAAATAATATATTATTCTTGTGTTTCTGATAAGGACAGCTGTGGTTTGGAAAGTTAGCACCAAGTCATAGAAACCGGGGGGGGGGGGGTGTCACTGAAAATCCATACTGAATAGCCTGAAAAAATGGACTTCAAGAATGTGCATCTGGTCTCTATTCCGCACAATTTAATGGTCTTTAACAAGCTAGAATGTTTTTGTTTTTATTTAGTTTGTCTTCTGTGTTTTGTTATTTTATAGAAATTACTCTTGGACTTGCTACGCATGAAGTCCTACAGATCTCTCCAAGGCTTTTAAAAACAAACAGTGGCTATAGATGACTGCAGTCTTGAGCTAAATACTAGTGGATTTTCTGTCCTTTAAAAAAACATCTACCTGTGTCTCAGCTGCACCTGAGTAATCCTTACCTTTTCCCTTCCCTGTGTTAAAAGCAAATCAATACTAGTCAATGTTGAATCGGAAAATTAAATCAGAAAGGGTTAAGAATTCTTACCCATTTAAAAACAAACAAAAAACAAAAATTCCACTCAGGTTTGGAGACTCCCAAGTCTGCCTGTATTTTCTTTTTTTAAAAAAAGCAATGGGGAATATGGAACTGCATGTCATACAATTTGTGCATTGTGCATTATACCAATAGGTGAATTCTTTACCTGAAATTTTCTTACAAATATTGAGAAAAATGGAAAGGCAAAATTAAGCCTGTGACATTGCTTTGGAAATAAAAACAACAGTAAACACAACCATAGCCAGTGTTTAAGGTTCAGAAGCAGTTGTTTGAGTCTATACATACACATGCATGTACAGAAATGCACATAAAATATTGTATCATGAAATACACATTAAAGTTTCATTTGAACTGCTTTGCTCGTAGCTGTGGGCTCACCACAAGCATGTTAAGGCAGCATTTATTCTCTCCGTAAAACATTTGCTGGTCCACAGGAAGAGTTTGTTGCATTAAGTAATTTATAGAGTGCTAAGAAGTTCCTTAAGCTATTATTAAAAACATACAAAATCTTCCCTGGTTAGACTTCTAGTAACTCAGACTTCTAACTAAGCAGAACTGATAGAGCCGCCTTTTGAAGTTTAATGAGTTCTGAGGCAGATGTGAGATGTGATAGACAGGGAGTGGTGGTGATTTAGTACTCATGAAAAGAAACGAACTGACCCCCTCCCTTGAAAAAAGAAAATGTAGCTAAGAACGACACCCCTCCCTTTTTCTTCTTCTTCTTTTGCAGCCCATGTGGTTTTGATTTCCTCATTCAGTGCCTCTCAGTGCTGGCTTGTTTCCATTCAAACACACACAGAACACTGAAAACTAATTAGCCTTGGATGCCGCCACAGGAAGTTAGGCTGCCAAGATCCTTTTCCCCCACAATTCCTCAACTTTCTCGCTTTCCCTCAGGCCAAGGGGCTTGTGCTGGGCCTCTTTGTGAAGGTTGCCAGGTCTAATTTTACAATTTCCCTTCACCTTATCAAGTATGCCCCAGGCCCAACCAGAGAGAAAGGATCAGAGCCAGGTTGTGTTGTGAGCTTTTCATCCCTACACCCAATCCCCTTCTTCTTTCTTTTCTTTTCTGCCTCAGTTTGAGAATCTTGCTCATCTCCAGTTTCAGTGCTGACTTGTTAATCTGACCTTTGCTAATACTTTTTAGGAGGACCAAAGGGAACTTCGCCATCTTGTAAAACTTGAAAGTATTCCCTTCTCTCAGACTTCTCTTAGAGGTTAACAAATTTTCCCAAGAGCCAAAGCACCACAGGTGTCAACCACACTCAGGCGTCTCATTTCAAAGTCTTGTCCGTTGTGATGCTAACTGGAAGAACCCAGCCTTGATTACCAAAAGGAAAAGTATACTACTTGATGCTATTAAGATGGCAGCGACATTATAGTACAGCTAATAAGCACCCTGGCTTCTCATTGAGCAATCCAAGGATTATTGGCATATCTTTGTTGACCTGCTGTCATTGCTGAACATGCAAGATCCCTCGTGCCATTAGGACTGAGCAAGATGTCCACCTTGTGGTAACAGCTATCATGTGCTTCTTACTAGACCCTCAAGACCCTACCAACAAGGGCCAGGTACAAAGAACATAGAGTTACAATTAAGGAACCTGGAAAGTATCCTGTCCCCAGTATTTTGTTTTCCATACTCAGTTTCACACTCTTTTACTCAGAAGTCTTCTCAAGCTTCTTTTCTGCATCTCATACTGAGATCTACTGATAAATTCCAGTATACCTTCTGCTCATTTTTACTTTATACAAACTCTTATATCTTTGCATGCCTCTCTGTTTTTCTAGATCCTAATTAGTGGTTGGGATGGTCCAGGCAAACACTAGAATAAAATGGACACCAGTTAGATGTGTGATGTGTAGGAGCACATGTCTTCAAACTACATGAGTAATTAATGTGCTTCTTCCTGAAGATATCTTCTAAATGAAATACAGTCATGAGGTTCATCAGTTTTTCCCATTGTATTTCACTGCAACAAGTGATCAAATTTGTGTTGGGATACCTGTTTCACAAGAATGATTTAAGGACCAGAATGTAACACCTAATCTAGGTATTCAACCATCTCCTGAGTTAGAACATAGAGAATAGCTCTGTATAAGTTTATATACATCAGAGACAAGTTCCACTTAAGAAAAGAACTTGTACTCGAAACAAATATTAGAGTGAACTCCATTGTTCTTGCTATTTGTGTACGTGCTGCTATTCCAAGCAGGGGAAACCTGAAGTGGGGAACTTTTATTCCCCAGTTCATTATTTCTACACAGCATCCTTTTGGTGAGTATAGGAAGTGTTCACAGAAGTCAGCCATTTTCTTGTATTCGCTGGTGGAGAGCATGTAACAAAGCAAGTAGGCCCAGAAAGCACAGCCTAGTATACCACTGCAGAATGCAGTCAGAATTCTCCACAGATGTTTACCTTAGTGGCAGCCTATGGGTTGCTATGGGCACAGCAAGCACTCCCAGGACACAAGTTCAACTGGATCCTGTTTCCCTGGAGAGCTCTTTGGCAACTCAGTGAGCCAAGGTACCTCCAAAGTGATTCCACAGTGACAAGTGCTGTACAGATCATACCTATTAAAATGAAACACACAGTTGGAAATATAGGTAAAACATATTTTTTATTTGAATATAAGAATATCTGCTATGTAAGACTTTCCTGCATTAATCATTCATTACTTGTGATGCAAAATCTAGCAGAGAAAAAGGAAGCAGCATAATTTTCTTCCTTGAATATTTTAAATCTGAGAACATATTTTCTGTTCTACTTAGTAACAATTTTAAAAAAAACTTTTTCTTCTTGTTCACTTTTTTTTTCAGGATATGTGAAATTTCAGAGAAACAAATTTCTTCATTCTCCTCAAAGAAGTCTGGCCAACACAGATCAGCAATGATAAAGAGTGCAGTGACAGCTGAACAAACTGCATTTGACAAGAACTGATAAAATCATGATAACTATAATTATTAAACAGTGTTCACTTATGGGGTGAGGACAGTTGGCTCCTGCCATTTGATTGTGCTCAATTTTGCATCCGATTATAAGCTTAATTCAGTTTCCCTAAACTGAAATAACAAAACCGGATGCAAACATGAATTTGCCTGATCCCATTACTTTCAGCCAGAATCACATTCAATCCGGATTCTGAGGACATACGTGACTCAAGTGGGGACTCAAATGGCTACTTTTTAAAAGCTGCTTTTCGGGGCTGCCCTGTCCTCTTCCTCCTGGCGTGAACGCGCCACCCATAAGGGACCTCTTCAGGGAGCCTAGCTGGGTGGCTGGGTGGCTGCCGCTTGCCTGGATGGAGGAAAAACGGCAGCGGGCAACCAGCAATTCTTTCCCCTCCTCTCCCCATTGCCCAGGGCACACAGCAGCAGCGGTGGCAACTCAAGCCTCCTTCGCCCATCACCGTCACAGCCTTTAAAACATTCACATATCTCACCCAAACTTCAGCTGCTTTCCTCCCTTTTCCCTTTTTTAAAGGTCAGAACTTTCAAAATTGCAACATCGTTATCAGGTGTGAAGTGGTTGGATTGCTACAGTATAGCGGCTGCTTTAAGGGGTGGATTTTTACAGCTTGCTTTGGAAGCAAGCTATTGAGGGAGGAAAACTCTCATCCCTTAACATGGAACGGTTCCCACAGTAAAAAATGTAAAACATTTCAAGTGCATGAACCGGAGTGAGACCTGTTGAAATGAGGATTAACATTTACAACGCTTTGGGGCAATTTAACACGCAGAAAGCGTGTTAAGCCAACCTGACATGGGAACTGCGAGGACTGAAAACGGTTTGAAACTGAAATAAGCTTATAATGGGAACGCGGCCTAAGTGCAGTTCAAAACCATCATAAGAACATAAGAACATAAGAGGAGCCCTGCTGGATCAGACCACAGCCCATCTAATCCATCATCCTGTTTCACATACAGTGCCTGACAAAAGTTCTGTCGCTTATCCATGTTGTTGAA
>MTQE01002560.1:11026758-11047307 GCA_014337955.1 Aspidoscelis marmoratus | reverse complement strand
ATGTTTAAGGCTGTGTGTGCAGGCGGTAGCGGCGACAAAGCCAGGGTGCTTTTTTTGGAGATCTGGTGAATAACATAATGAATTGCTTCCACAAGATCTCCGTCCGTGGAAATGTCTCCCCTGCCGGCAAGGCAGACGGGCTGCAGCGGCTGCAGTCAGCGCTCGTGCAAATTGCGAGTGAAAGCAATTCAGTATAGATCTTGAACACTGGCTGTGGATGAGAGGCAAGAAAAGAGAATGAGAGAGAGATAATTTTATTTGGAGAGAAAATGAGGGAGAAGGCTGAAAAAAAGAGGAAAGATGGGACTGCGGCCGGCAATCCCCGCCCCTAATTCCCCGGGAGTGTCTCCATGCTCAATGCTACTAGAAAAACCTGCGGCTTCCAAAAAGTGCACTGGTAGTCTTGTTTAAAGGGGGGGTCTTTCTTCTTTGTGGCACTGGAAGCCCGGAGAAAAGCAGTGCATGGAGACGCTGCGTGGCAAAAGAAGCTTTTTAACAGACTTTTATTGCATGTAGATGGGACCTAAGATCTGTTATGATGTACCATAAGGACAAAGAGGAGACATTAGATAGATATTTTGGGAATCATCTGAATAGCTTATTTGCTAGACCTACAGCTAGTCTTTAGCACCCACAATTCTAAACTGACTGGCTGAATATTAACACCACATTTGATTTGGATAGCACTATCCCTTTTCCTTTAGCTCAATTTCTCCATCCTGATCACAAAATATGTCATTTGGGAGGTATGATATTAGCAAGAAAGTATAGAAGAGACAGCGAAACGATTGTTCCTAAGGACATTAAAAGTCATAGTGTATTGGAATGTCATTTTTCACCATAAAGAGCTATTTGCCACACTATTTCAAAACCATCTTCATAAGCTCATCTTGAAGCTGGTACGGCTGGATAAAACTGCCACGATCAATCCAACAAGGCAGATGTTTAATCAATTCCAGACTTCTAAATCAGGTAATTTTTAGCCAAAATAATCAGAATAAATCAAGTAAAGCTAAAATATGAGGAACAGAATTGAGGCTGAGCGTTACCTGGCCCTGGTTAGGACCTAATTTTGATGCTCTTTGATCTATCAGAGAAACTCATGGGAATCATTCTAAATCCCCTGGGTTTGCAATGTCTTCCACTCAAGTGCATTTTGACCTGCCTATTGTCTTCAAATTGTTTCATTTAATGCCAATACAGTTCAGGCCAACTTCATACAGCAGCTTGTCCAAATTGCATCTGAAGCAATCCCCCCAATATTTTTTTAAAAAAACCTACTTAATCTGCAAGGAAGACTTGTCTTTTCTTGTCTTCAGAAAGCAATTATGTGCACCAAAACAACAACTAACTATACTGTAAACTGCTAAATCAGTTAAGCATTCATTGAGAGTTTTAAAAATAATCAGACTGCAAGCTACCCTTTCATTTACACTTGTTTCTGCATTTCAAAGAATTATCCCATGGACCAGTAAACTCAGCGAGAGACTTGAAGGAAAGGAGGACCAGCGTCCAGAGAAGTTTTCTCGGGCTTCTTATGTATTAATGACATACAATGACGGATGGGTGGTAGCAACTTTTTTCTGTTGCACCTCGAAATTAATCATGTTTACATCTGGCTTGAGACAATGTCAGGCAAAGATGTGTTTCTACTTAAAGTTTTAAGCTGCATCACAAAGGCAGAATGTCTATTAGTTAATAGCTGGTATCATTTTTCATGCCTCTTAAAGTCATAAATATTTTAAATATCAAAGCACTTTTTCCTTTGGTGTATGTACGTATCTTTTTCTCCTAAGTGCCTTTCTATAATTGTTTTCCTTTTTTCTTCTGTTTCCCAGAGTTGATGCATGATGTAGTCTGAAACTTGCCAGTTGTCTTTACTGAAGCAAAATATTTCTGGCCATTTCTATATGTCTGCTATGGATTCTATCTTCAATTTCTTCCAGTTCTCTTTTTTAGAAAGGGATAAGGGGAACTTGGGCAGTTGAACTCTGAAAACCAATCCTGTGTATGTTTATTTGAAAGCAAACTGCTTGATGAAATTCTGCTTTCATGTAACTATGTTTAGGTGTAATCCCTAAAGAGCAAGCATGATTTAAAAAAAAAAAATCTGCCAGGAGGCTGACAGAGTAATTAACTGCTTGTTAGATTTTCTCTTTTCTCTTTGGGTGCATCCCAATGGAGCTTTTTTAGTCCCGGTTTAGTCCTGTTTGGACTATTTTGGGGACTATTTTTAAACATAAAAAACCAGGACTTTTAACCACCACCACCACATGCAAACCCAGCCTACAATAAAGGCAGCAAAAACTCCCCCTTCACTCTTGCTGAAGGCAGTTTAAAAAAATATTTCTAACTGCAAATTTTCTTTTTCACACCGGTCCCTTTTGACATTACCAGCAAATGTGCACTCAAGCAGATCAGTGGAACAACAACAACGCACGATCGGAGCTTATAAAATTTACGTTTAGCCTTTCTGATTCTCCAACGTATCTTTTCTGATAACAATCATCAGAAAAGATACAAATGTTTCCAGCAAAAATTTTTTTAAAGGCAAGCAGCTCTCCCCCCCCCTTTTTTTTTTTTTTTTTTTTTTTTTTTTTTTTTTTTTTTTTTTTGCCTTTACGAATGAGGCTGTAGCATTGCAAGCATGGCAAGGGAGGAGGGGAGCTTTACATTTGTACAAAAACACCCAAAGTTTGATGCCATTGGCCAAAAGACTAAACCTCCACCCCAAATAGCAGAGTATCAGCCCTGTGTGGAGGAAAATAAGGGGACTTATCTCCAAAAAGGAGACAAGTCTGCTTATTCATCAGTACTGTTTTCATCAGTACTTTTTTTTCTCCAGATTTCAGCAGGATAGTCCTCATAAAATCCAGGAATAAGGAATTGCATGGGAACACTGGGTGCTGAGTTTTGATTCTATTCAGATTAATTATCGAAGTCACAGGGACAGTCCTTCCCAAATCTGAATTCAATTCAGATTAAAGTGCCTATGGAGATGCACCCCTTGAGAAATTTTCCAAATTTTCCTCAACGCATTCCTTAAATGCTCCAGGCTGTACGGATATACTTGCAATTGTCTGAATTACCAGCACAAAGAATGAACAAAGGAAATATTTATAATTTTAAGACGGAAACACACAGACAAAAAATGTCTGCTGTGGTAAGTGTTGTGCAGAAGAACAAACCATTAGGAATAGAAACATAAGGTTTCAAAATAAAACCTGATAAAATGGAGATTTGTGTTGAATAGCTGGTTTCAAACGAGCAACCTGATAAACTGAGTTATTTCAGAACAATAACGCACACCTCCCAAAAAGGGTGAAAACACAAGGAGAAAGGGAGGAGGGCGCGGAAGCAAGTCCAAAGGAGATGGGGGAGGGGGCAATAAGAAAAAAGGGGGGAATTTATGAGCAAAGTGAGCATTCTGTTTCACAAACCAAACCTAATACTGAACCAACCTATTAGCTGGTGTGATCCCTCTCTGAAGTGTGATTTTGTAAGGGTGCAATTTTGCCGCCTTCGATGGAAATGCCTGGAAGAATTGTTCCAAAGAACATTTTCATGCTCCAACAAGAAGGCAAGCAGACGTCCTGTCAGGTAACAAGCGCAGTGCTTCCTCTGTGTGCCCTGAACACAGCCACCTCCATTTCAAGTGAAGACATGGCCATGGGGTACTCCTTGTTTTGTTCCCCATTCTAGATGGAAAATGTTGAAATACTTTTTTCTCCAAAATTCATTTTCTGTGGTGACTTCATGACTTACAGAACCAAAATCTTTATGAATGTTCCAAAAAGAATTGTTGCCAGTGGATTTTTTTTCCTGTTGATTGCTAGTGTGTATTACACTAAGAACAGGTCTGATTGGACCAGTCTGTCCCCAAGAATGTTTGGGAGCCCCCTTTGAAGTGATTAACCTTTGAGAAAGCCTCACTGCCATTTTCATATTGTGACCATTCCAATAGGTGGTTCCATGTGGACTGGAAGGCCATGAGAGCTGCTGACATAGATCAAAGGACAGATGGGGCTGTTATCAGTATGTTTCCTGTGGTGACTATTTTCTAGTGCTAGGACTGGATATACTTGCTTTCCTTTTTAGTTCTTTATTTCGGTTATTTGTTCTTTCTGCTATTAGTTGCTTTCTTGAATCTATTGAATTTTCTATTAATACTAATTTGCAATATGGGGTGTTTTTCGCCGTGCTTTAATCCGGATCTAAGAAGCAAAGTACCCAATGTGTTTCCATGGGTGGTCTAGAACCCAACAGCAATGGGTGCTAGCCTCCCTGCCATGGAAACACCAGAGCACCCATATGGAAATCAGGATCTACCCACGAGGGGTCTGCCTGTCACCCCAGGTGTTTGGGGGGGTAGGGGGTGCAATCTCCGAAGCGGCTCTGAAGTCACTTCAAAGGCATTTCAAAGTCACTTCGAAGTCTGTGTAAAATAGCTCTGGAGTATCTTTGAAGTCTGTGATGATCTTCGGAGTAAACTTCAGAGTGACTTCGAAGTGACTTCGGAGTCACTTTGGAGTCACTTCGAAGTTCACTCCAAAAATCAGCACAGACTTCAAAGACACTCCAGAGCTATTTTGCACAGACTTCGAAGTGACTTTGAAAAGACTTTGAAATGACTTGGAAGCTTAGGTTTTGGGGCTCCTCCCCCGAGGGTGACCCCTCCCCCTAGCCTCCTCTAGACCCCATTGCCAAACTAACGTGGAAACGGGCTCCCTTTAATCTGGATTTTCTGGCTGAAGACCCCATTGTAGACCCCATTAATGAGGTCTACAGAAAATCCGGATTACAGGCCAAAAAGTACCCATATGATCCAGATTTCCCGAGGCGCGGTGGAAACAAATATGTCCCTAATGGGTGCCGTGGTGGAAATGGGGTCATCCGGCTCTCACCCAAATGGGTCCTTAATAGGTGCCAAAATGGGTACTAAGTGACCATGGAAAAACACCCATGGAGTACATTCACACCTATAGCAGTGGGCACCTTCAGGAATCTTTCATAGCAAAACCTCAATTTATGTAACATGCATGTTGAAAAAGCCTGTCTATTTGGTGCGTAGAGAGAGACTAAATTTAAAGGCTAGTCTATCAAGGATCCCTTAACAGAAGGGATCAAGCATAACTTCAGTACCATGGAAGAGAGTTTTTCCAGAAATTAATACTGCAACTCCCCATGGCTTGTTTGTATCTTTTGCATTGTATTCTTGAATAAATAAGGGGTGATATATTGTTTTGTCCCTTTTTGGTTCGTGTTTTTCCTGCCCCTTCTCCTATTGTTATACAGTCCACTATTTATGTGCTACCACATTATTAAGTCTTTCCATATTCAGTGAAGATATTTTACAGTTACTAGCTTTTACAATTTACATTGTCCTACTTTTGGCCTCCACTGAAACTTCTATATGCTACTTTCGAATTCCAATTCCAGTTCCATGTCCATGTTCATGTCCCTGTCCATAATATAACAAACTATAACACTGTGGGGGAATTTTTTTCTACTTTCTATACAGTCAAGTTAGCACGACACAGGAAGTAGTATGGAGATACAATATCTGGCTGTGGGACAGAATAGTCACATTTTGACAGTTCCTCAGTTGATCAAGTTATACCATTCTGTGCACACTCATTGCTCACTGACAGAAATCTAGTGGTGTGAATTGGGTCCAAGTGCAGGGTGAGAAGTCTACAAGAAGCACAATCTCATAGCCTCCAATCTTTCTTATTAAGCTGGAGAAGTCACTTGTTTTGAAACCTCTTCCCCATTATTGCCAACAATGTGGCCTGACAAGAGTGAGAGGCAAGGGCCCTCAGCTGAGCTTCTCTCCCATCTACCTGAGATCCTGTCACTGTAGCCAAAGGGAGAACCTTCCCATCCCTTGTCAGTGACAGGATAGATCCCTGACCAGAGGTGAGGAGAGGGCATTTTCCTTCGTTTCATTGAAGCTCTTCCCCATTATTACCAGCTATGGGGTCTGACAAAATTTACTACTTACAGCAAATAGTACCTTTTTTGTAACTTTGGGAACCACTGCTCCTTTATGTTTATTGAAACATTGAAAAGAATCTACAAATATGATCTTTTGGATACTCACTTATTCTTCAGTGTGCTTTACAATTCTAACATAAATATCATTAGATGTATTAGTCAGATGGGCCTGTATTTCTGGATACTATTTTAACTGGTTTTTTTTTTTTTTAAGAACAGTTCACCCACTCTTCAAATAAGAAGAACCATTTTAATTCCAAGTTGACCCTTCGGTATGAGGCGGGATATAAGTATAAATATAAATAAATAAAATGGTGATGGCCACAGCGGATTCTAAGTTTTGCACAGGATTGCTACCCTTGACTGACCAGGTATGTTCCGTAGAAAATTACAGTAGCAATGGAGGTACTTGCAATTAAGGCCAGCAAGGGTGGATCACTCCCAACTCCATGAGAAGTCAGGCTTCCTAGTGTGGAGAGTTTCCACTATGCTGTTATACTGGTGCATCAATGCTGGATGCTGTTGAAGCAGGGGCTATGCCTTAATACATTATTTTACTTGTTATGCTTGGAGTGGACTGAAGTAAGTAATCTATGTTCCTGTTGCTGACTGCTTTTTTGACTCTGCTGAATACTAAAGAGTAAAGTTTTCGCCTGTTACAAAACTGCCTACTGGTATCTTCCTGGGAATTGCTGGGACAACTTCCGTGGCTCTGCACAATCCGTAACAACTTCCATTGAGCACCTGACTGTAGCTATGGCGATTGTGATGCAGCATGCATTTTCACAGTTGTAAAGCCCTGGGCCACCCCACCCACATGCAGCATTCACACCGGAAGAATGTACAAATGCTGCATCCAGGAAATCACCAGCAGCTCACCAGCTTCACTGGCGAAGCTTTGGAGGATCAGGGCTACTCCCAGATCCTCTGAGATTCTGGAGGCAGCAGGAGGTGCAAATGAACGTTTCTTGGAGTGATTGCAGCTGCTCCAGACAAGTAAGCGCAAGCAGGCCCTTTGTCAGCCTCACGCACACTCAACACAGGTCATCTGATGACCCAGAATGGTCTGCTGGTTCCAGTACTCCATGTTCCAACATCAGGGATCCAAATGAAAGTGGAAGCGAACCATCCTAATCTGCAAGCTTGCTGTCTCTTTCTCAAGGCAGCCTATTTCAGTTTTACGACTTTTGCCCAAGCCTGATGAGAACTTGTGCTTTATAGGTTTATAGAAGGGTGCTGGGAGCAGGAGCAGTTGTCACCTTGCACACCATGTTTCACTGTGCAACCTCTTCCAAATCAAGAGGCAGGAGGGATAAATATAAGGAAATGCTAATATCCAAAGCCATCCTGTTCATCCTTACCAGCTGCCTGGCAGAGCAAAGTGGAGGAAGCAGCTTCACAAAAAGATCTGTGAAGCCATGCTGACACCTGGAGGTGAGGGAATGCAAAAACTAATTTTCAAAGAATGATTTTTTTGTGTGTTCTTTGGCCAGAAGTATTTTTTTCTTACTACTTTGGAGATATTAGTTCTTCTTTTATCTTATAATAATCTTCCTCAGGATTTAGGCTGTTTCTTACTGGTCTTGTTTGATCTCAAAAACTAAGAAGGATTACAGTTAGGTTTGTACTTAAATAAAAAATAGGTTTGTACTTAAGAGTCAGACGTCATTTGTAATCTTCCACTGACATCATGGTCTTTTCTGCACTGGGCCTTATTCTGGATTATATCCCAGAATAGGGCCCTGCCTACTACATGCTGCAGTAGCATTACAGGCCCCTATTTGGAGATCTAATCCAGAAAAGGTCCAAGCGCAAAAAGAGCCAACATCACTTCTCTCTATGATAGAACCCTGGCTATTTGACCTGCCATCAAGAAAATGTAATAAAAGTGTGAGCATCATAAATTATAGCTTATATACAGACTCAATAGTTTGCTTAAAAATTACACATTTTTTAAAAAGAGGTCTGAGTGGCAACAAGAAATACTAATTAAAATAGTACATTCTTTGAAAGACTAATTGTCCGTAATTCAGCCAGAGGATTGTTGATTTATGTCTCTCAATGGTTGTTGTTGTTGTTTTAATCTAGTTTTATTTGCCCTTATATTCCATTCTTTACCTTAAGGTCTCTGGGTGGGCTACAGGAGTCCAAACACAGAAGCAAAATTAGAAAGCAATTTTTAAAGAAAGTTTCATCATAGTTCAAGGGTGCAATTAGGATGGGATGGCAAAGAAATCAGGACTGATCTCACTCCTCCCTGATAAAAAAAATGAGGCCAAAATATGCCCAGAGCAAACACCAAGCTCAGCAGCCAAATTCAAGGCATACTGGATCTGACAAGAAAAGCCATCCTCATCTGGTGGTAGCTATGCTCCTATTCTAGTGTACTAATCACCTGTCAAGCTTGGGTAATGAGATTCTATTAAGTTGCATCCTATTGCAGCTACTGAACCTTAGAGCCTGCCCTGACTACACCTAAGTTTTAATCAACCTTTAATCAGCCAGCAGAGGGAAGAGATCAGCAAAGAGATGAGGAATTTTCCTTCCACATTATCTAACTCAAAGGTGACTTTTCTGAAAAGTGGGCAAAATCAAGTTTTTAGATAATAGAAAGGAGGGAGTTACTCCTAAAGTAGAATGCAAGGAAGTCTAGTAGCATCTTAGAGACAGGTTGGCCTATTCATGTGTTTGAATTGAGATTGTACCAGAGTGCTGGTCAGATGTGGACTGATATGGGTCATCCTGAGGCCATCCCCACCTTCAGCCACATTGGTCACACATTTCTGCAGAGATTGGTCTGTGGTTCCTCCATGGAGCTCTTGGTTTCTCACCACTTTTGCTATATCACATCTATATCATTTCCTATTGGATGGCGCTCATGTCACTCAAGGGAGGAGAGGATGTGTGTTTGCAGTTCTCTTTAAAGCCTACTCTACACACACCCTTCTTTTCTTCTCCTTGCAATTATTTTTAAAAATAATAATAAAAATTTTATTTATTTATTTAAACACACTAGAGAAAGGAATCATACACATAAACTGAGAGGGAGAGGTGCTTCATGAACTCCATGTGTGCCGATTAGCCAAAGGGAGGTGCCTCATAAATTCTGCATGTGTGTGCTGATTGGCCAAAAGGAAATACTGAGCACCACCCACCACAGCACAGTTATGCCTCCTTTAGCCCCCCCCCCCCACATGTGAGGAAGTGGAAGACGGACTGGTATTTCAGGCTGGTCCGAGTCTATGTCAGCCCTGTAAAAACATGACTACATTTTAGGACAGTCTGGTGTGTATAGCCCATCTTGGAATATGGCTTAGATAAAATTAATATTTTACAGAAATATGTAAAATATAGAATATGGCTTAGATAAAATTAATATGAGTTACAGGACTGGGGGATGGGGGACTCAGGTTGACATAAAATGCATGTGTGTCCAGGGCCTAACAGAGTAAAAGGAGTTAGTAGCCCGAGCTTTCATAGAATAGGCCTATTTCATTAGACGCAAGGAGTGAAGTGCCTAGGGACAGACCTATATAAGCTATATGTGAATAGCAACAGAAATGCAAAACTATGGGTGCGGTGAGGAGGTGATAAGTTCAGTATAATGAGTATTAAGGCCCTGTCTCCAAGCAATTTAAAGTCTGCTAAAACTCTGCTTTTGCCTCTGAGTGCCCCCATGCCATGGTGACAAAAAAGTGTCCTTTAAAGAAGAATTTCAGCGCTCTTTCTGGAAGTCGCGGGTTTTCCTTGCAGCATTTACCTTGGGGACGCTCCGTGGCAAAAGGGGCAGGGATTGCTGCCTGCACATACAGCCATAAAGCATTCACACACCTCCCAGAAATGTTGCAGCTTCCCTCCCTTTCCTTTGTAAAGTTCAGAACTTTCAAAGAGCCAGAATTGCTCAGAATTGCAACACTATTATCAGGTGTGAAGTGGGTGATCTGTGAAAGTGTTAAGAGTTAATGAGCGCATGATCGTGCGGCCGATGGCTGCAGCTGAACAGAGAACAGAGTGAAAGTAAGTGCTGCTTTGCCGGCACTGGAAGCCATTTCGGGGGACGGAGATCTGGCTATTTTTCCTCCGAACAAGAGAGGGGGCAGGGAGAAAAAGATGCAGGGAAAGAAAACACACTTTTGTGGGGACGGAAGGTGCATTTTAAACACGCATTTTGCTGAGCCTCATGCGGACGCTTATTCCAGAAGTGCAGGGCACTTTTAAAGTCCGCTTGAATACAGTGACAGTAGAGGGAGACCAGAGAGGCAAATAAGTCTTTTGGGGACTCAGCCTAAGTCTTTATGTTAAGAGGTACAACAATGCTGTGTGAGGAAAGAAGTGGACTGGGCGACTTGGAACTATCTGAGGTTGAAGGTACAACAAGGCTAAGTTCCGACATAGCTAGGATAGTCTGAATTCTCAGGAAATGAGCACTGAAAATGATTTCAGATTGTTTCCACCTATTACTTTAAAACATGGACTCAGGATGGACTGGCTCATTCCCATTGTCGATTCCTCCATGCTCAGCACGGGAGAAACCCACTCACCAAAAACCCCTCCCTCTGCAGCCACCAATTGGACACTGGCCTGCACATCATACCGTTACTTCACTGGGGCAGGAAATCCAAACCCCACCCTCTACATAAACCTGCCTCACATCAGACCATGGAGCCCTTTGGCTGCAGTTTTAATTCACTACTTGTCCCCCTTCCCTCCATCTTGCATCCACCATGGCTCAACTTTTTACCCCACACTTCCTTTTTTCTTTTAATAATGGATTTGCAGGGAGGGAGGCCAATTCACTACCGAGCCCAATTCAAGGTTTTGACTTTGACTTATAAGGCCCTAAATGACTTGGGCCCAAAATATCTAAAGGAACGCCTTCTCCCATATCGACCTGCCCGTGCCTTAAGATTGAGTGGTGAGGCCCTCCTGGTTGTCCCACCACCTTCAGTAGTGAGGTTGGTGGGCACCCGGGAGAGAGCCTTCTCTGTGATGGCCCCTAGACTATGGAATAGCCTCCCCCTCGAGGTGCGTCTTGCCCCTTCCTTATATATATTCAGGAGGGCGGTGAAGACGCACCTCTTTGCCCTGGCCTTTGGCTGAGTTGACTATATTTCCCACCCAGGCCACACACTATAATTTTAAACATAATGTGTATTATTTTAAAGTTGTTGAATTTTTAAAGTTTTTTAATGTACACTCTGTTTTTATCTGTTGCTTGAAGGTTGTAACCCGCCCAGAGACCTTCGGGTATGGGGTGGGATATAAATGTAAATAGTAAATAAATAAATAAACACATATTTTAAGTCACACTGAAATACGTTCATAATGCTAGTCCATAACTAAGAAGCAGGGCATGTATCTACATAGTAGTAGACATAAGCATCAGCAGAGTTTAAGAGATCCAAGAAGACAAACAGAATTGTAGCTAGATAGGGGCAGCCGCATATATTTTCCTTCTCTATCTTATTGATGTTTTTCTCGACTCTTCCTTTCCTGGGCTTGTCAGGGTAAAAGGATTCCTCCTCTGCTCAACCAGGAAAGTAACACCTCAAATTGTCACTCAATTTGAGACTAAACTAAATTTGAACTAAAGAAACAGAAATGATTCAGTGCTGAGATAATCCAAAACAAGGAAAGTACTGGATGGGAAGATGTAGGACAGATCAGAATGGTGATCCTAGGGCGGTGATGGCCAACCTATGACACGCGTGTCACAAGTGACACGCCAAGCCCTTTTGGGTGACACACATGGCCACCCTGGCACCTGGGCGTGTAGTGCTTGCTTGTTCTTGAAGTGTACAAAATACCAACTTTCAATTGAAGATTTAGCAACAAAAGTCACTAATGTAAAGAATTATTTGTTTTTGCTTTTAATAAAATACATATATCAAAAATATAACTTTTTTTACTAGAGCCACAAATATCACAAAATTATGGATATTTCTAGATGTGACACAGCACCCGAGTTAAGTGAGGTTTTCTTGCGAATTTTGACACACCGAGCTCAAAAGGTTAGCCATCACTGTCCTAGGGCTTCCTATTTATAAATGCACAATCTGGGAAGCTCACAAAATGATATTGGGCCAAATATCTTAGAAGATGGATGGCTAAAATGTATTTAAAAAAAACATTTCAAATGTTTTTGTTTTGAACATCAGAATGAATGTGACATTTTGTACATTTTTTAAAAAAAAATGCAAACAGATGTAAAAATGGAGCAAAGTGAACGAAAAACTTAAATATGAGAAAGAAAAAAATGTTCAAACTAAATTAGCTCAAATTGATTGTCTTCTCATAAATATCTTTTCCTTTATATGTTTATCTTTTAGGACCAAGATTCTTTGTCTAATCTAACAGTGCCTTTCCCACCCATTGTTCTCTACGGAAATAAGAAATAACATTTGTAGTCTGTAATGGATTTGCTTTTGGGTGATGCCTGCAGATGGTTCTATGGAATATTCCTAGAATTCTAAAGACTTTGGCCCTTTCTGCACTGTGGCTTATTCTAGGCTAGAATAAGAATCATCACACTATGGAATGTGCAACCGTAATGAAACATTACGGTTTCATTATCAAGGCACACTCAGAACAGTACAAACAGTACAAAGTCAACTGAATAGTTAAACTTTAAACTCTGGCAATAATTTCTAACATTCCTTCTTTTCCCTTACCCAGACACGGGGTAAAGAATGTCTGTTTTGCAAAGAACTTTCGCTCTTGACCATTTGTTCTGAAATCCACATTGAAGCAAAGTGCCACAAATTCTTCTGTGTAGAAGTAAGTGGATTTTACTGAGGTTGGTTGTAGGGTGGGGCTGTGGATGAAGGAGACAAGGGGTGATTTTGCACTTCCCTTCCCACCCACTGGACAGGAAAGGACTAGTGCTTGCACATCTGGCACAACTGGTCACTCACCGGTGACTGATCCTGGGGTTGGTCCTCTTCAGGGCGCCACCATTTTGGTTATGGTGCACTCCATGACTGCATGTGCATGAGCACTGTTGCCATGACGATGCTCATGCTCTGCACACATGTTGTTGCATCTATGGTTGTCCAAGGTACCAGAAAAGTGTCTGAATGTTCTAGACATTCTAAATTCAATCAAATTCAATCAAATCTGGACATTCGAATTCAAAGAGAACGTCTTCACATTCAAATTTAAACATTTGAACGAATTTCAAATGTTCCAAAACATTTGTTTGAATGATTCGAAACATTCGAATGTACAGATACATATGTATTACATACTTATCTGTACAAATCTCGTACTTATCTGTACGCATTTGCTCTTATAATATGGGACAAATATGGGATGCATACTGGATAAAATGGAATGCATACGAAGTGCATACAGATATGTATCACACACACGAATGTTGTCAACATTCGTATCTTCAGATTCAAATCTAACATTCAGACAAATAGTTTTGGATCTATTCGATTTGAATTGGATTCTGTTGCATTTGGATTCTAAACATTTGGATCAAATTGAATGTTTTAACATTAGAGTCGACTCAAATTCGAATGAAGAAAACCATTCATGCACTTCCCTAGTTAGTAAAGGTATGGAGCATGATTTCGTGCTCCACACCTAGTGCATGATTAAGGAACTTCTGGGAAGGCAGGGGTGCCTGAAGGCTGCAACAGCCACCACAAGGTGCAAATGCACTTCCCCCGACGTTCCCTAATTATACACTATGGGCCTGAATATTTTGGGTCTAAGCTCATACTTAAATATATATAAATGAGAGTGTTTCCATTGTCACAGATTTGTGATGTCTTGGACAAATGGCGCCTCATTCCTTTTGCCACTGGAAGGCTACATTTTTTTAAAAAAAAACTCATGCCCAAGTGCCTTGGTAATTCAGCTGCCCCGTGCTGGCGTAGATGGCCATTGGTGCAAGAAGGGAAGGGATTGGGCTTGAGTTAGTGACTTCAGAATTGCTCCTTCAGCACATCAGTCAGGCCCCAATGGCATTAGTGCCTTTGCCAGAGACCTTAGTGGGAGGGAAAATGAAAACCAGCCCATACACGGTGTAAAATGTTCCAAATCAGTGCACAGCAAGAAGTGCTGTCTTTTTGCGTCCTGAACTGGGCCCTCTGCATAGCAATGTGTTGCATTCACATGAGGGGCTGCTCTGTCTGTGCATAGAGTGTGAAGAAGCCCCCTTTCCATATGAAAGTGTAGCAACCTGAGCACCTATCCTTTTGTGCCAGAATGGAGAAAAGAAAAAATTGCCCTTTTCCACAGAAGTGGAGAAGAAAAAAAAGGGAAAACTGCTGCAGGAGATTAGCAGATTTTGTAGACCAACTATTACTTTGGTGGGGAGGAGTTTTAGAAAGCTATACAAAAGGACAGAGTGGCTTCTTTTTTATTAGACATAGTACTTATTTTTGTGTGTTGGGAGAACAAGTGAACAGGACACATAGCAATAGTTTCCAATCTGTTCCCTTCCTATTGCAAAATCCATGTGAGTTTCATGCAGATTAGATTTTGAAGCGAGAGGTATGACTTAAGTGTAGTGAGACCCTAAGTAATACAAAGCCTTCCTTCAGTATTTATATTTATTTATTATTTACATTTATATCCTGACCCATACCCAAGGGTCTCTGGGTGACTCACAACATTTAAAAACAAACATATCCTTGATATCCTAGATAATCAAAATCAGAATATTTTGGCCATGCGTGACACATAACATTTAGCATCAAGAAGAAGAGTTGGCTTTTCTACCCCACTTTTCTCACCCATTTAAAGAGACTCAAAGTGACTGACAAAGTTTTCTATGCTTCTCCCCACAACAGAACACCCTGTGAGGTAGGTGGGGCTGTGAGAGGTTAGAAGAGAGCTGTGACTAGCCCAAGGTCACCCAGCTGGCTTCATGAGGGAAGCGGAATCGAACCCGGTATTCCCAGATAAGAGTCCTGCTCCTTAACCACTCAACCAAACTGGCTATGGCTGCGTCCAAACACATTTTACACTGTGCATGGAATGCGCAGTCCCAATTGTCCTGTCACACAGGATAATCTTTAGTAATCACATTTCAGTATACACCTGGTACTGCGCATTTACCTTAGTGTGGGATAAAGAACTCTCACTGCACAGTATATAGATTTGTCAAAGTACCAACCCAATGCAGGCAGGCTGACAAGAAGTGTCAGCGAGATGCAAGCTAGTCAGGAAGCGCAACTCAAAACTTGATTGGTTGCCTCAACCAGCGTGACGGCACATCCCACCGAAACTCTCGCCGCTCTGATAGAGGAAACTACAGAGCTGATGTTGAATATGGACGACCAGTCTTCCCTGCCCAGTGAGTCTAGCTAGTCTGGAGGCAGCCTATATTAGTATAACACTCTATGGAGTTTCAGAGTTTCATCCAGTTCTTATTCTGAAATCTCCCTAGTTCTAAAATTCTTCTCCATCAAATGCTTAGTTATATTTGGCCTTTCATGTTTATCCCTTTTCTTTCCAGATTCTTCTAGTTTTGCCCTGCTATGGCTCTGGTATGTCTGTCAGACTTTGAGGCTTATGCTAAGAACCATCTTCCAAAGGCTGCTTGGAATTTTTTTGCAGCTGGTGCTGATGAGGCCTGTACCAGAGATAACAACCTCAAGGCATTTAAAAGGTATAATAAAGTTTCTTTTTAATGTCCCCCATTTTTTTAAAAAAAGCAAATCTAAGGGACTGTTCAATGGCATGGTCACCTCCATCAGGTCTTCTGTTTCAAACTTTTCCCCACAGGATCTATTTCCGTCCTCGTGTGCTTCGAGATATGTCCGTACTGGACACGAGGACCACAGTCCTTGGGACTGAAGTCAGCTTTCCTGTGGGGATTGCCCCCATGGGATTTCAGAAGGCGGCTTGGCCCAACGGAGAACAGAGTACAGCTAGAGGTAAGTTTCCATCTTTCTCTAACTAGTCATGAAACATAGGGTGTTTTTCCACTAGCACTAAGTACCCATTAGGGACACATTAGGCTCAGAGTAGGAAGACCCCATTTCCACTGCAGACCGCATTAGAGTCACATTTATTTCCACCTGTACTAGGGAAATGGGTCCTTCAGGACCTATAATCCAGATTTCCTGTAGACCCCATTAAAGAGGTCTACAATGGGGTCTTCAGGCATTAAATCCAGATGCCTGTTTCCACCACAATGGGGTCTGGGGGGGGGGGACACCCCCATGGGGAGGTGCCCTGAAACCCAAAGCTCTAAAGCCTGTGCAAAATCTCCAAAGCTGACTCTGAAGCTGGCCCCAAAGCCGGCTCCAAATAATAGCACAGGCTTCAAAGAGGACCCCAAGCGAGAGCAATGCCATTCCTATGGACCTTTGTCAAAGGCCCCAGAGGATCTTCGGAGTTTGCAGCAAATCTTTGGAGTTTATAGCAAAGCTCTGGAGAATCTTTGGAGTTTATGGCAAAGCTCCGGAGACTCTCCGGAGTCACTCTGGAGAACCTTTGAAAAATCTCCAGAGCAGCTACAGAGATTGCACCCCCATCTCTCAAAACACTTGGGGTGACGGGCAGGCCCCACATAGGTAGATCTGGATTCACCACATGGGTGCTCCAGCGTTTCTACTGCAAGCAAGCTAGCACCCATTGCTATTGGGTGCTAGACCACCTGTGGAAACGCATTGGGTACTTTCCGTAATCTGGATCTACTAGATCCGGATTAATTGAAGGACCCATTCCTCAGATCCAGATCATCTTAGATCTGGATTAAGGGAGGTTAGTGGAAAAAACCCAATAGAAAGACTTTTCCAGAATAGCAGGGATGGGAAAAACTTCAGCTAGCATGATGGAATGGTGGCCAGTGTGTGAAGCAATGAAAGAATAAAACTAAAGCAGATTGTCCTAATGCACACTTCTCAAAGATCCTACAACTTTCATTTTTTTTTCTCTTCCAATTGGCTGAGAAAAATACTCAGGAAACAAAAATAATTTACTGCCAGCAAATTAGTTCATTTTCCTACCATTAAATATGACTGATTTTTTAAATTGTGCCTCTGGAGGTCCCTTCCATTCTGGTCTGGTGGAAGAGAATACCTCAGCTTAAAATAGATTCAGACACTGGCTGCCATCACACATAAAACTTAATCCAGTTGTAGTCTACTTTAAGAGTAAGAAAAGACATCAGCAAAGTGATTAGTCATTTTCTTTCCAAAGGTGGATTTTCTGAGTTAGATAATGCAGAAAGAAAACATCTCTTTACTTCACTCATGTGTTATCTTGGTCTGAATATTCATGCTTTATTCCAGAATATCCAAATATAGTAGAAAAGGAAACAGTGTCTAGACACAACCCCCAAATCGTACATTTCACTGGCAAAAATCCCTCCAACCCAGAAGCTCAGAACCTAGGTCAACTCTCTTGCTTTTCTTTAATTATGTTCTGGGATGGTAGGTAGAAACCCAAATCTTTACACTTCACTCAGAGGTTAGTATAGTCAGTGGAGTGGAACCTCTAGTAGGTAGCAACATGGTTGCAATCTTGGAGAGATGTGTTGAACTTCTAATCAATAACCAGGAACCTCTGAAAAAGAGTGTGGAACTGAGGAACCCCAACTCCATGCTGCTGTTGCTATCAGAGAAGGTGCATATGAGAATCTATTAAAGGCAAAGCAACACTCACCTGCCTTCCTGATGACCTTCCCAATGGCTGCTCTCTCTTTCCCAATTGGTCTTGTTGGCTTTTCTTCCCCAGTCTCCAGCTGGTGGAGCCCTATGGATCATTCAGATGTTGCCATAAATCCCAACACACTGGGCAGTCTGTGGACAGCAATTTTTCCTCATCATGCTACTTCCATAAATTACATGGCTTGCTGGCAAATCGATGTCACTGTCTGCATTGTCAAGTTTGCAGTAGGAAGCAGCAGCATGTGATTTCATGTTTGCTGGGCTTCACAGGGTTCTATGCATTGAACAGCAAAGTCTAATGCAAGCTTATAACAGTGCTTGACTGAACAGGTTTATAAACCTTTCTTCAATCAAAATTGGGGAGGCTAGCATAACAAATGCAGCAAAAATTAGGGTGGCACCAGTATATACACACCACACACATTTAGCTCTCTGAAATATTTCAAGAGGGCGTAATGTATCATAAAAACAAGGACTATTAGTAGGAGATGCCATATACAGACTTGTTTGAATTATGTATGACCGGAAGGCCCCGTTCCTCTTTTCCTTTTAATTTTTCAATGGCACTGCTTATGACAAATGAAATTCCTAAAACAAAATAGCAGAACTCGATTATAGATTGTAAACAATACACTGTAGGCTTGAGGGATCTTTTCCACTAGCACTGAAGACTCAGCCTTTCCTTTCCTCACTCCACATCTTCTAAAGCGGCAGAAGCCATGAACATTTGCTATATTGCCAGCACATACTCGACTTGCTCTATTGAAGAAATTGCTGCTGCTGCACCCGCTTCTTTCCGATGGTTCCAGCTCTACGTTCATCGAAAAAGAAACTTTTCTGAACAGCTGGTCCGCAAGGCAGAAGCTCTAGGGTTTCAGGCTGTGGTGCTCACCGTTGATCTACCATACACTGGGAAGAGGCGTGATGACATGCGTGACAACTTCCAGTTCTTCTCTTCTTTTACCCTGAAGAACTTAGAAGGTCTCTCCGAGGTTTGTAATCTTTTAATAGCTGTAGCACTATCTAGGAAGGGTTCCAGAACCTTTCATGGTATAAAGGGTTTTGAAAGGTCAGCTAACTCCTCTCCATACAGAATTTACTCAGGAACTGTCAAATTCTACTATGCAAAAATGTTCTGCCATGTGAAACTCTGTGCTAGAAAACTCATAAGACCAGTAACTTCCTGCAGAATAATCTATAAGACAAGAAAAACCAAAAGGCAGTGGAAGTTTCCGATTTCATATACATCCATAAGAAAACATTTGGTAATGAGAAGTTTTGAAAGAAGAACATAACATAAGAAATGCTTCACTGGATCAGGCCCTTGGCCCATCTAGTCCCGCCATCTGCTCTCACGGCAGCTATTCAGCTGCACAGGGAAGCCCATCAGAAGGGCATGAACACACAATTGGTGGCAACTGCCCGTTGTAGGAAGACAACCTCAGGGCTAATAGTTATTGACACTGTGGAAACATCAGGTTCCTCTGCTTTCAGATCACAGGGTAAAATAAAGTACTGAACCAAGGATTTATGAGAGCCAGTTTGGTCTAGTGGTTAAGGAGTCAGACTCTTATCTGCGAATACCAGGTTCGATTCCGCCCTCCCCCATGAAACCAGCTGGGTGACCTTGGGCTAGTCACAGCTCTCTTCTGAGCTCTCACAGCCCCACCTACCTCACAGGGTGTCTGTTGTGGGGAGAAGAACAGAAAAGCTTTGTCAGCCGCTTTGAGTCGCCTTAAATGGGTGAAAAAAGTGGGGTAGAAAAGCCAACTCTTCTTCTTCTACACATGATAAATGATCCGCCTTGGGCCTGCCTTCCACATTAGAGATGCGGCAAGTCTGGTTCGTGTTCAGAACTGCAGTCAAATGGTTCTTGTTTGTAGATATTCACAACAAACTGAACATCCAGGCATACTTAGGTGAGACCTCTTCCTTGGAGAATGTGCCTATATCCTCTTACACCGAGGATACTCCTCCATGGGTGGTGATGGTGGGTCTACTTGAGTTGACTATTAAAAATATATAGAGAAGGGTTTGTGATGGGTATGTTGACCACATGGTGACTTGCCTGCTGGGTGCAAAGGTTGCAGGCATCACACAGAATCTAGGTAGGCTGGTATACAGTGCTGGAGAGGAGCCAGTAGTCACAGAGTACACATCAGCCAGTAGTTGCAGAGTGCACATCAGTACCAGAGTCAAAAGGAAGGGCTTCGATTTGCTAGGCACTGGGAAACAATTTGGGACAACCCAAACCTGTATAAAAGAGAGGGGTTACATTTTAACCAGACTGTTGGGACTTATCATTACAAAGGTAGCAGAATAGCTTCTAAACTGATCCCTGGGGGAAAGCCAACAGGAACTGGACAGCATCCCATTGAGTAAAGAGTACATTTGAGTGAGCGCACGGCTGAACGGCAGCCCACCCTAAGAGCATCTCTGCAGGTCTTAGGTCCCATCAGTGTCCACTAGAGGGCGGGAAATTGTCAGGAAACTGAAAAACTCGGACAGAGAAAAGAGTAGTAGCTACTTCAAGGTTAGATTCTCCTATCAGCTGATGTTTGTCCTTCTCTCCAAGGGAGAGAAACCGACATCTAAACCATCTCCTTGGCAGCTATCAGGAACTTCTTTCATGCCTTGGCAGCTGCTAAAGCTTGTTCTTTCTTCTTGTAAAGCAGGAGAACATGTTTAACCTTCATCAGTGCAGGTGAAAAAAAAATTACAATCTCTGGACAGTGTTTTACATCCTGCTTGTTTTTCATATTGGCTTGGTTCTTGCAGGGACTTTTTTCCTACTGGGAGTAAGCATCCTAAAACATAAAACTGTACCACAAAATGGTATCATATGAAATTATCATATGAAGTGCCCAATTAGTGATATAATACAAAATCCAGCATAGTCATCTCGTTTGCTGTGTGTAA
>MTQE01002560.1:10978606-11011294 GCA_014337955.1 Aspidoscelis marmoratus | reverse complement strand
TAAATAAATAAATAAATAAATAAATAAATAAATAAAAATAATAGAATGGAAAATGGAAAAAGAATCAAATAGAACTGTAGCCTTTTCAGCAACATCGGCATGGCCATTCTGTAGGCCAATGTGTTCCCCCGGAAGCCATGTCTTTCTGGCAATGTGGTGGCCTCATAAGAGCTTTTCCACATAGTGTGGACTAGCCAACACCTGGCCCATGGTGGGCCAGGTTGCCAGTGGCCTGTGCAGCTCATCCCACCCAGCCCAACTTCAGTGACCTGGAACAAAAGTCCCTATTCCCTGAAGTTGCCAGTGAGAGCTATTTTGGTTGGGCAGTCAGTACCATCACATTTCTGGTGCCACTTTTGGGCACCCAACAAAATGGTACTGAGCCTCATGGTGGCAGCATACTGAACCAGATAGTCCGGTGTAGGGATGTGCACAAATTCTTTTTGTATTTAATTTGCACTGAATCAAATTCACGAAAATTAGTATTCACTTGAATAGATCCCTTTCGAATGTGGTAGGATTCAAATTTGACATGAATGTTCAATCCCATACAAATCCCATACGAATCGCATACGAAGCTTCATATAAATTATCAAAACATTCTATTTGAATTTGAAAGTCAATCTTCTAATGTGCCAACATTTAATTCAAATTCAAATGTCTGAATTCCACCAAATTCATGCGAATTTTGAATGTTACAAACCTTCATGCACATCCCGAGTCCAGTGTACTAGCTAGAACACCCTGTGAACCACTTGCAAGCAGTTCACGCATAGAGCAGGCTATAGTGTCATTTTTGTACTGTGGCCTACTCTGATGTGAACCAAGCATTAGACCAGTCTGCAGTGAGGACCAGAAATTCCAAGGGTCCAATGCAGAAAGGCCTGTAGACTCTGTGCATAGCCTGCTCTGAGGCATGGAAACTGCACCTGCGCTTCGTTCTACCAGAAGGCCTGTATTTACCCTGAGGAACCCTTTTGCGGTTCCAGTGGAGCCCCAAAGAGGCCCGTGCCACCACTGGAATTTGTCCCCCAGGTAAGTGGGCCCTGAGGAGCCGGGTGGGTGAGCTCCAGTGGCGGCACAGGCCATTTTTGAGGCCTGCTAGAACCACGAAATTGTTCCTTGGGGTAAATAATGTATACCAGAAGGCCTGTATTTACCCCAAGGAACCCTTTCACGATTCCAGTGGGCCCTGGAAGAGGCCCATGCTGCCATCGGAGCTCACCCCCCAGGTAAGAGGGCCCTGGGGAGGTGGGCAGGCATGCTTCCTGGGCCCACTGTAACTGCAAGCAGGCTTTCCCGGAGGTAAATACACCTCTTGTGGTTCCAGCAGCCCCTGGAAGAGGCCCAGAGCACCACCGGAAAAGGTAAGTGGGCCCCGGGGGGGGGAGGTTTGGGAGAGGCCTGCCTGAGGGGGGAGGCCCCAGGGTAATTCACTATCCATAGAAGCTTCTACCAAAGCTTCTACAGACACTGGATTATCCAACTCATGGACAAATAGGGCCCTTCGAATAGGAACTCGGAATCTGGACATATTTGTCCGGATTTTGAATGCACATCTTTATTCCATTCCACACAAAAGTTCAGTGAACCTCCTGGCCTTTCTGAGAATTAACAAATATATGGGATTCTGAGAAATGGTTGTGGGTAGTGATCATAAAATGGCTGTATTGAAGCATGGAAAGGAATGCTTCAGCTGAATCTGGACTAGGACTTCTTGTTTCATACATTTGAAAAGCCGTGCCCTCTTTTTATTACACACATCATAATCCTAGCAGATGTCTATCCACAGATATCTTGCCAGGGACTTCAGACACTTGTTTTGTATTTCTCCAAGTGTCTTTCCTTGTAGTCAGCTTATGGATTTATGTATTTTCCTGCAGCTGGGAATCCTGCTTTTTAAAATAATTGTTTTATGGGAACATATTTTAGATTCCCAGTCTAATAAAGTTAGGAACCGTCTTCATACAATTTTGCTGAGTTACCTCTGAAGATGACTCCTTGTGGGAGTGAATTTTGTCTACAAGTCACTATCTCATGTTAAGTTCTTAAATGCTTATTCATATTGATTCGTGTGTGTGTGTGTGGCCCAGACAAGCAAGGTGAAGTGACCTATGGGTTAAAATGACAAATGCCACTACAACTTTCAGAACGAACTGGGTGTACAGAACAAATGGAGGCCTTGAAAGGACAATGAGCCTAGTCATCTAGAACTGCCAGTTCTCCTAAAAGACAGACCCTGAAGTGCAGGAATGGTTCTCAGAATGTGACCAAATGAGGGAAGAATGTGTTACTGGTAAGACAAACAATATCACTGCCTGGGTCAGAAAGCAGACAGATGGTTACAAGGTCATTCAAAAGTAAATTCTTACGATCATGATGCAAAGCTGACATCAAAATGTCTCAAGCCAAGTGTCTCAAGCCAGGTTTATGATGCTATTTTGGACTACAATTCCCATTAGCCCCCATCATCAAATACATGCTGACTTATGGGAGTTGCATTCTAAAATTCCTGTAGGCATCAGGCCCTGAAATTTGTTCTTTTCTGGTGCAACACCTGCATAGTCCCCTATGGGTGTTAATGGGAAACCCCCATTAACAGGGGCAACTGCTGTTCAGCTACAGCCAATCTCTTCTTGCAAATTTGGGTTTTTCCTAGGGACAAGCTGGAAATGCGTGATTGGCTGATGGTGCTGTGAGATTTCTCTCCTGTGATTGACTGACCAAGCTGCAGGGCCCTAAATACAATGTTCGCCTTCCCCACCAATCAGCATACTCAGTCCTTCCTCCCTAGCATGCTGGGATCTCTCTCTTTCTCTCAAACTGAATCCTTGGATCCTTAAGTATTTGGAGGAACAAAGGTGAACTCCAAATGAAATTGATTAAGAAGCTCAGATTTACTAATATTCAAAATAAAATCTGAAGCAATAGCAAGCAGATACAATACTTTTTTTCTCAGAATAAAGTAAAAGAAATCAAAACATTCGTTTTGCTTTTTCCCTATCTTTCTTTTCTCTCTTCCTGAATATACAGACGGAGGGTGTATTTGCACTTAGCTTGCAGGAGTGGTCCCAGGCACTCCTGGGAAGGCCCATCCACATGCTACCACTGCTGCCACTACCACCACTATTCTGGTCCTCATTACCTATGGACAATTAAAATGTCCACAGCTTGACCAAGAGCAGCTAGTGAACTCCTGGTCAGCAGTGTTTGCACCCCCTTCCATGTGTGTTGCTGCAAGTGGGCATGGTGGCACAGCTGCAACCATAGTCATCCCAGGCCAAGCCATTTGCACTTCAAGTGCTGATGGTTCAGTTCAGGACCGCACCAGCGCTTGAAATGTGGATAGCTCCCACCACACTTGATATTTGCTTCACTGTACAGATGAAATGTGTACACTTGAATGCTCTGTCTCAAAAGGACTCAGGTATGGATTGTCTTCACCTTACACTGATATATTTTCCACTCCGTTGGATAACAATCTCCCTGCCTGAGGGGACAGAGGGCCTTTCTGCATGAATTCTTAATATGGATTAAGGGTCAATGAGGCCACTCCTCCCTCTTGTCTGCCCTGTCTGTGTTAGGCAAACTGTGATCCAGATTAATGGAGCCTCAATCAGGTTCACTGGTAAACCCATTTAATTGGGCCTACCAGCAGACCAGCATGGCCCTGATCCAGAACACCAGTAGTGTGCAGTCAGCATACTTCCTGTATTCAGGACTGCTGGGTGTGCTTTTCAGTGGTACGTCATAAAGTTATTGAAAAATCAAAGACTCCCTGCAAATAACTGTGGCATTTTGAGGATAAAATTATTGCATTTCTTGGGATCTTGTTTCACCCATCACTGAAGTGCCTAGTTTTCTATGTCATGGGTGAATTTTAGTAAGACGAGTCCAGGGACATGGGCAACAAATTTAGGTATGCCCAACCATTATCCTAGTAAGCCATGGGTTAAGGAAGTTAAAATTTCTCTTTGAGTCTGCAGAGACTCCTGATAATTAATCCATTTTCAGGTTGTCCTCTATTTTGAGGGACCACACTCAAAAATGCATTTCCATTTCTTCTCTGGACTATTACCCTGCACATTGAATTGTCCTGTATTCAGATTAGCCTGGCACTGATTAACCCAGAAACCTTGTGGGTGCCTGATTACAGTTATTCTATCCAACCACCCAAATGGCACATCCATTACAACCTCCGCACTGAATTCTGCACTAAGAGGATACTTCCTATTCCCTTGCCCACCACATTCATGCCAGGACACACACGCCTGCCTTGGAACATAACAGAAGTCAGTCGCAGAAGTCTTGAAAGAGGCAGGGGCGGGAAGGGTGATGACAGACAGAGGTAGGTGTATATTCCTCCTTCAAAAAGCCAAAATCTGATTGACGATAGTGCATAAATGTTATGTTCCTTATTGTTTTAATATTGGTTTTGTTCAATATGTTGGATTTTAAAGGTTGTTACCTGCCCTGAGACCATTGGATATAGGATGGGAAAGAAAGAAAGAAAGGAAGGAAGGAAGGAAGGAAGGAAGGAAGGAAGGAAGGAAGGAAGGAAGGAAGGAAAGGAAGGAAGGAAGGAAGGAAGGAAGGAAGGAAGGAAGGAAGGAAGGAAGGAAGGAAGGAAGGAAGGAAGGAAGGAAGGAAGGAAGGAAGAAAGAAATCTAACCACAGAGGAGAGAGGATGAAGAAGGATGAAGAGGAAAAAGATACCCTGTCACCTGACTGAGGTCAGAGAGACTGAAACGTGCAGGGACAAAGAAACCCAATTTCAGTGCATATAAAGGTGTGATCTCACCAAAATCACTTTCCTTCCCCCATGTGCCCCCTTGCGATGTGAAGGTGGCTTAGCAGAAGAAGAGCCTGTCTTAAGTGAACAGTGACTTACCAGTAACTTAAAAAACCTACCCAGCCTTTCATTCAGAAGATTGTACTCCACAATGAAGAAAAAGGGTCTAAGAAAAAAGCATTCCTTGTTGGCAAATCTAATTTTAAGACTCTTATTATTCTGTGAGCTGAGCTGAATCTGCCTGTTGGGTGTAATTTTGGGATTCACTTCAGTGTGCATAAGTGAGTGGGTTGTTCCATCCAAAGGGCATGAGTGTGAGAAAGGAAAGCCAGATAGGCAGTATGTATAAGTACTAGAGACCCTATTGCCAACTGTGTCCTGAGACATTGGCACCAAGGCCAGAGGCTGAAGGCCTATTGTATGCATCCTTTAATCATCACTAAGCCTTTTTGCACTTCGGCAACTGGGACATCCTGGGGATATTCCGGTTAGGACCATCCACACAGCACAGTGTTACTCTGAGCATGAGGGGCTGTTCCCTAAAAAGTGCTCCACGGCTGTATTAGGAGCATCTACCATGCTCCTAGGTAGCTCTGGCATGCACCTTCCACACTGTTTCCATGCAAAGGTTACCAGGTGGTGGTGATGGCAGAGCTGTAGCTGTGTGCCAAATCACCCATCGCTGCATGCAGAGCTGTTGCTGTAGTGAGGGGATAGCTGCTAGTACAGCAGATTTCACACTTGCCTGGTACTTAGTCAAATGCAGGGTAACTCTGGGATGGGGTGGGCATTCAAAATGCAAACACCTGCCACCATCCCTGATCTTCCCTTCCACGGAACCCTGTCCCAAATTATTTGTTATTCGGACATTCGGATTCAAATCGAATGTTGGCACATTCAAAGGCTGACATTTGAATTTGAATAGAATGCTTTGGAACATTCATACAAAGCTCTGTAACGTTTGTGAACTTAGGAGGTGGGGAAATGGCTGACCCAGTTGCATCTGGAATGGATATAGGGTGGATTCAAAGTGGATTGAGAGTGGATTCAAAGTGGATTCAGGGCAGATCTGACACCTTCCGAGTGGGTACATATGGGATACGTATGGGATTCAAATCTAACATTCATATCAAATTCGTATGGAACATTCATATTGAATCAAATCCCACCACATTCAAAGGGGATCTTTTCGAACGAAAACAAATTGTCTTGCATTCAATTTGATATGAACTGAATGCAAATAAACATCTGTGCACATCCCTACAAAGAAGTGAAGTGCCAAAAAGGCCCACTATCTCCTTATTTGTAGAGAGAAAGATGTTTTACTCAATCTGTGTTTTGTCATAATTGCACAATGGGTGAAGGACGGAAACTTGATAGCCTTGACCATTACGAGTTCTCTACTTGGAAAAGCATATCACGCCCTCGCCCCCACCATTCTTAATAGGCTCCTGCTGACCTGTCCTCTTTTTCCCTCTCAGAAGGAAAGCACTTCATTTCTCACCATGGCTTTAGCAGGCTCAACATGTCTTGTGACTGGAGCTGGTGGCTTTCTTGGTCAAAGGATCGTTTCCCAGTTGCTGGAAGAAAATGAAGGGCTGGCTGAGGTCCGGGCTCTGGATAAATCATTCAGCTCCAATGCACTCCAGAATTTTCAGAGTAAGTATTACATACTTTTGTTATCTTAAAGAAAAGCAACATCTTGAATCCTATGTGGTCACCCTTAAGGTTTAATCCAGCTTCAGTCCACTTTGAGTCCACTTTGAGTCCACTTTCAGAGTGAGAGAATACACTGCAAAGTGACAAACTGTTTTCTTTCAATGTTAAATAACACAGAAAATTCACCTTTGGGATAGATAATGTGGCAAGAAAATTGCTGGTCGCTTTTCTGATGTGTTCTGTTGCTCTGAAGATGGACTAAGGCTGAATTAAACCTTAGGTGTGATCACTAGAGAGGAAACGGAAACTAGTTGCAAGAGCTTTTTGCAGCACAATAGGATGCAAGGTGGTAAGCTTACCTTTTGAGCTGAACTGTTTCCAGCTGGTTATGGGAAATCAGATGGTGAGGCACTTACAAATGTAGCTCCTAGGGGGAAAGGATGCACTAGAATCCTGCTATGCATGCTCTCTATAGCCCCATCCACAAGGCAAATATGACACCATTACAACACTGGTATTGTGCATTTGTCTCATGTATCATAGGCAACCCCAGCATCACCCCAATTGTTCACCCTTAAAAATGCTTTTAATTATTGCTGGAAAACCCAGTGGCAGTCACAGGTTTCCCAGCAGTAGCACTGCTTAGGGTAGCCACTTCTCTTTCTGCACAGAGCCACCACCCAGAACACGCATGGAACCTGAAAACAGCTGACCACACATGCATGGAGGTGGTAACATGCGCATCCGTGAATTCCATGGCAAGCCAACTGCCCAGATTGCACACCACAAAATAACAGCAGGGGAACCATCCCCCACATTATTGTTTCCTATACCTAGCTGCTGTTTGGAGGCAGCTTACATGCAGCAGGATTATTTTTGCTTGTATTGAACCAAAGAAGAGCAGTTCTGCTCTTGGCAAGCAAAACTTATCCAGCTTTTGTGAGACTGCTTGGATCTATTTGCTAGCTGCTTTAGAATGATACATGTATAGTCCTTGTTGCTCATGTCTTGGGTTTATGGTTATGTACCATTCCAGGACAATGTGAGACAAAAATATAGTTAGAAATACTTCACCCTCTCATTCTAGATTCAGGGTTCCACCAGGACCAAGCTGGACATCATGCTGAAGAGCCAGTTTGCATTTCATTAACATTTTATTAATACCCAATGTTAACATTTTGTTAATACTGCTCAAACCATTTGTGTACCCAATGTACCCATGCTCACATGCACACATTAATGTGCAAACACATCTGAAGCCACCTTTTTTCTATGAGGTTTTTTGATCCTCTTATATTAACTCTGTCCCAAAGCATCTTTAGCAGGGATGTGCACGAATGAGTTTTTTGAATTTGATTCATAATGGATCGAATTTTAGGAAATCCGTATTCATTCGAATAGATCCCCTTCCAATGTAGGATTCTATTGGATATGGATGTATTTGTATGAATTCATACGAATAGCCCATACGTATCCGATATGAACAAATACATATCCTGTAATACAGTGTTTCCCAAAGTGTGGTACGTGTACCCCCGGGGGTATGGGAAGAGTTTGGTGGGGGTACCAAAAAAAGAAAAAATATATATTTTGATTTTTATTAAAGCATATGTTTTTTATGAGGGGTACTCAGCATTATGTAAGTTATAGAAGGGGTACACATATGTCAAAAGTTTGGGAAACACTGCTGTAACATATCCGTGCACTGAAAACATCAAATCCGACCTGAATCCACTTTTAATCTGCTCTCCATCCATGCTGAATGCAATCTGGATCCATTGCAGATGTGACTGGCTTAGCCACTCTCCCACCTCCCCGGTTTAACAAATGTCCAAACTATTCATATGAATGTCTGAAACAGTAGTATTCATACGAATGTTAATGTTCAAATGTCATAAAATTCAATTCGTACGCGAATAATGAATGTTACAAATATTCAAGCACATCCCTAATTTAGCCTTCAGGCTCAGGAGTGGCATTCTGCTGGCAACAAAGATGAGACTTAGGAAGGCTGATGGAAAAGAAATTTACCTCTGCAATATGGAGTCTGTTTGGGGGCATCCACTGTTCCAGTGAAGATCTGAAATGAGAGACTTCTTAAAATGTGCTCCCTGTCAAAGACAGCTTGCTCACTGTTCCTTTCCAAATCCATTTCATCTGTACAGTAAACATGTAAGCAAGGAGCCTACCATGTCTATTCATTCAGATGGAGGTATGGAAAGGGTTCCTATCTATCTGCATTGGCTTGTAGATGTCAGCAGCTCAATTCCAATGCAGAAAACAACACTTTCCACACATTCAGCTGAACTCATAGATACTGGGGTGTTGATGTAGACTTGACACCCTACTGTGGCACTATAGGAGGGACGGAGAACAACTGCCTTTGACCCACTGCCTCACTTTCATTGTCCCAAACCAGTCTTTGGCCCCTGTGAACCACAGTTCAGGGAGATGAAAGCACAGCTTCCAAATGAAGCCCTATCACTCTACCGTGGCCCTATGATCTCAGGCCACCTCTGCTGCAGGGGACTGTTCATTTCCTCTGCACTTGTTTGCTTTCTGTCTTCCAAGTCAGTATGGCATCCTTTGTTCTGTTAGTTAAATGCATGTTTCCCCTTTTCTTTCTTTCCTTCTTTCCTTCCTTACTGGTATCAGAAATTCAAAACAATCACGGAGGACCTTCTATAGCAACCATTCACATTTCTGTAACAAAGACACACCAGCGTTTAAACAGTTAACCTGTGACTTAGGGGCACAGCTGGGTCAGTCTATTAACACTGTTGATTTCCAGCCAAGGCTTATCTGAGATAAGAGCTGGGCTGATGAGTTAGCGAAGTTCAAAGGCCAAATGAGAAGACCACCTGGCTACAGAATCTTGATTGTGTGACAATAATGCTTGAAATCAGAGATACATGAGATATGTTTTAAAAGAATAAATGGTCTCTTAGGCAGACAGATGCAAATGAACGTAGAATAACCTCTTACAAAATCCTGCCTACATTTCCCATTGTCTTTCGCAGCTGTGCAGCAGAAAGTACCAAGATATCATACACTCCATATCAGGGAATATTTTTGTCTTTCATCTAAGAAACTAGTAAATAGTAAATGCAAATAGTTCCTAATAAATGCAAATAGTTTCTCAAAATTTTCAAGGAAAATCAAACATAAAAAGCACCCAAACTGGAGCAGAAAACAAGGTGTATGTAACCACTGATACCAGGAAAGGAATATCTCATTTGTAGCAGTTTTGGGGCTGGTATGCAGTGTTCCAGGTTTCTTCTTCTGAGAACCTAAGGGATATATTTAAATTACGTGGCTGCTTGATACATTTTGGCAGATGCTTTCATCAATAGCAAAGCAAACATAAACAAGATAAAATCCAGTGTGCAATAAAATACATTTATGCTCTCTGAGGCTACATTCAAACCCAAGTTTTAATCCAGTTTCGATCCACTTTCAGAGTGAGAAAACGCAGCAGCAAAGTGTCAAGCTGTTTTCTTTCAGCATTATTTAACCCAGAAAATTCACCCTTTGGTCAGATAAAGTGAAAAGAAAATGACTAGTCATTTTGCTGATGTGTTCTCTCACTCTGAAAGTGGAGTGAGACTGGATTAAAACTTACATGTTAATGCAGCCTAAAAAGCATAAAACAAACTAAGAGCATTTATAACAATTTACCACAAGTTTATAAGAAAACATAAGAACATAAGAGAAGCCCTGCTGGATCAGGCCATAGCCTATCCAGTCCAGCGTCCCATCACACACGGTGGCCCACCAAATGCTCATGGGCATCTCAAGCAGAGACAAGGACAAACCTTTTCCTCCTCTTGAATCCCAGCAAATGGCCTTAGAAGGAGACCTATCAAATGGAGACCAAAGCTGGGCCTCTGCTTCTGGAAGATGTGGCTATGTTGCAGTAAGATGGAGAAGCGGCTCTCATCCATGGTTACTTCCTTCTCTCCATTCCAGAGCCAGGAGGTGCCATTTTCCACTGTGCTTCCTTGCAGGGCAAGACAAAAACGCCCAGTTTCACAGGCACCTCTGAAATAGGGCAGCAATGGGCACCCTTTAAGGATGATGAGGGAACATTATCCTGGTAAGGAGGGACATGGCCTTAGCCTTAGTTTTAAGAAATGCTTAACCTGAAATGAAATTTTTAAGGAACTAATTTAGAACAGGTGTACAGAAGTGATGTTGTTTTTAAAAGTTTGCTTAGCTCTTAATGAAGGTATCTGCCAAAATGTCAAGCATTGCATAATCAAAATCTATTTCTTTCTAGAACTTGTAGTTACCTACTTTGTTTTGTTTCTTATAACAGTCTGCACTTACTGGCAGAATGTTTAATTATAATTTCTCTGTGTGAGTGCAACATTTTTCAGCCTGTAGGAATCCCCATTCATGGTGACAGTAGTGTAACTTTCTACTTCTTTCCTAATGGTCCCTGCAGCTGTAACTGAAAATGGTAGAAGCAATTTTATCAACAACCTGGACACTGAATCCAGGAGATATCTGGCAACATTCTAGGGCTGCCAAAAACCTGAATACAATACCTGGACCAAATGAATAAACAAACGGGATGGGGGGTGGGGGTGGGACACAGAAATCTAAAGTTGTCTGAAAAGATTTGTCTCTTTCTGCACTGGCTTTATTCCAGAATGGGGACCTGTTATCCACATGCTAGTCCAGATTACAGCAGGTCCGAGACAGGGATGAGAGAACTTAGGGGACAAGAGAACAAAATAGTGTTCAGATGGTGAGCTTCTCATCTACAGCCCTTGTGGACCAGAAGTGGAAATGGGGGGAATCATCCAGCAGCAGGGCAGAGAGGGCACATCCCTAGAGGCGGGGCACTTGGAAACAGAGTCTCAGTCTTTCACAAGTGACATGGAATTTACATCTATAATATAGTTGTTACATCTCAATAGATTTCATCTTCAAATGACTGTTTATGGTGATCGTTGTAGTCAGTCAAATCCTCGACGCAGCACTGAAATGATTATGGGGGGTTCGTTTGGTAGTTTTGAACAGAAGAGCTACGTCTGTGTAAGATCATCCAACTTTTCTTCTCATCCTTGGCTCTAACGTGGCCCTATTATTTTATTTTTCATGTTCCTTAATGGAGCCTATCTTCATCAGTGGCCATGGTCACACCATCACTTTAAACCTTCTTCAATCCATCTTCAGGCCTGACTGTTCACACCTTTACACTTCTATCCATTTTATCTGTGGAATGGAAAGTCTACAAATAAAACAGAAATGAAAAGGTGTGAGCAATCAGATCTGAAGATAGGCTGAAGAAGGTTTAAAGTGAAGGTGGCCAGAGAGGATTCTCTTCCTTTTTTTGGTCAACTAAATCATATTCAGGCCTTTTTTTAAATGTCATTTCTTCCAGAAGTGAAAACAAAAACTCTCCTGACAATCTTAGAAGGGGATATTCGAGATGCAGCATTTCTCCAAACAGCTGTCCGAGGTGTTGCCTGTGTCATTCATTCAGCATCCGTCATTGACGTTTGGGGTCGTGTTGATTACCAGACTCTCTGGGACATCAATGTAAGAGGTAAGAGTGAACACTAGAACCAGGGGGCACTCTATGAAGCTGATGGGTAGGAGAATAAGGTCTGACAGGGGAAGGTATTTCTTCACCCAGAGGGTCATTGGCTTATGGAATGTGCTGCCGGAAGAGGTGGTGACAGCTACCAGTCTAGATGGCTTTAAGGTAGGGCTAGACAAATTTATGGATGACTGATGTATCAATGGCTACTAGAATGAATGCCTAGGTGCATCTTTCAGGCTGGGGGGGGGAGGAACTGGGGCGCTTCTAAGGCCATCTGCTGGGACTTGAGAGCAGGAGAAGGTTTGCCCTTGTCTCTGCTTGAGATGCCCATGAGCATTTGGTGGGCCACTGTGTGCGACAGGATGCTGGACTAGATGGGCTGTGGCCTGATCCAGCAAGGCTTCTCTTATGTTCTTATGTAACTACATGTAAGTTAACTCAGCTGTGATGCTTGGCTGCAGAAATGAATTACCTGTAGGCACAAAGAAGGCCACTTCATCCCTCTTCCTTACAAAAACACTGCACAGTCATAATGCTGTTGAAACTGTGGCATAGCAGACATAAATTATGGACTATCTGTGCCAACAATATAAGCTCAGAATACAAAACATAAAAATACTAATCTATATTGACTTACTTCACAGATTTAGCTAATCAATAGCTTTTCCCCATTGGCTGGCTACCTTTTACCATGGTTTCAGCACAGAATCTTTTCTGATTATTAGGGACTGAACCTGGAATTTCCAACCTGCAGAGTATGCAATCACCTATTTTGTTGTGGCACTGATGTTCTGCTCACTGAAACTGAACTGGGAAAATATACTAAGTGGAGAATTATGTAGGTTGGAAGCACTCTTAGTAATATCTGTCCAGCTGTTTTATTATAGCTGTCAGGACTGAGACAGGTAGAGTTGTGATAAGATACTCTGGGGTGCCTGTGGGTCACTGCCACCTCTACATAAGTTACTACAGTAGTGGCCCCTTTCCACACTGGGGTTATTCTGGATTATATTTCAGAGCAAAGGTTGTCTGCATGCTAATTCACAGTAGCATCTTTGTAACAAAATGGAGAACTATCCCAAGGCATAGTATAGTGAATTTTTGTCAACATTAAATGTGCGTATTTGCAGTGCATGCAAATGGTATCTTTGGCCATGCTGTTCCTAAAATTTGCAACCTTCCTTATATTTCATTTTTTCAAGGTACGCAGCTGCTCCTGGAAGCCTGCCTCCACAATGAAGTCCAGTATTTTATCTATACCAGTACCATTGAAGTAGCAGGTCCAAACAGCAAAGGTGACCCCATCTATAACGGTGATGAAGACACAAAATATCAGATTACAAAAGGATTGCCATATGCTGAAACAAAGAGAGCGGCAGAGAAAATGGTGCTAGAGTCAGACGGGGTACCCCTAAAAAATGGCCACCGTTTTGTAACATGTTCATTGAGGTCCATGTATATCTTTGGTGAAGACAGTCTCCTCATGCTGGCGAGTCTTGATGAGACCATCAAAAACAAAAACGTTATTTTGAGAAAATCCAGAAAAGAGGCTCTTGTTAATCCAGTTTATGTCGGGAACATAGCTTGGGCTCATATTCAAGCAGCTAAAGCCATGAAGGATCCAGAAAAGGTGGACTGTATCAGAGGGAAGTTCTATTTCATCTCAGATGACACTCCCCATTTAAGCTATTCTGACTTTGAATATGAGGTGACCAAGGAACTGGGATTTTCTATTGAAGCCAAGCCACTAATGCCCTTCACAATATTCTATTACTATATTCTGTTCCTGGAGGTTGTGAGCTTCCTGCTCAAACCTTTTGTCAGATATAATCCTCCCACAAACCGTTTCCTTGTGCTTTTGTTCAATACTCCATTCACCTTTTCTTACAGGAAAGCACAAAGAGATTTTGGCTACTTTCCTCGCTATACATGGCAAGAAGCCAGACAGCGTACTTGCCAGTGGATTGTTAAGGTACTTCCCCAGAGGGCAGAGTACTTGAAGAACAAGGCAGAGTAAGGCTGACCTCCGTGGTAATATGGATAGATAGGATAAACCAAAGTGGTGAGAATGGAGGAAACCAACAACATATCCAAAGCTGGAGGCCCGTACTTTGAAATACAAGAATAAAGGTTACTTTTATATACATATTGACACAGAAAACTATTACAGTAGCCTTCAAACTCCCTTTTCTCATTTTTCACCTTCTTAAACGAATCCTTATCCAGTTGTCACTTTAAATCCTGACTCTTGAATACCAGTAGTCATTTGTCATGCTATTTATTCCTCTGAAGAATGGATGGAGAATCTGATCACATCAGCCATTTTAGATCTTTTAAACAGAATCCTCACAGAACTCAATTCTGGCATTCCAGGCCTAACAAAATCCATGTCTGAAAATGGGCAGAGAGATTGACTAGCCATGGTCACATCTTCACTTCAAACCTTCTTCAGTCCATCTTCAGGTCCCTGCATCGTGCTGCAGGCTTTATGGACTTTCCACCCTCCATTAAGACTTTCCTGAATGGGAAGTCCACAAATTAAGTGGATAGAAATGGAAAGGTGTGAGCAGTCAGATCGGAAGGTGGACTGGAGAAGGTTTAAAGTGAAGCTGTGACCATGGCTTCTTTTCCTCACACCAGGTCCCACTGGCAAAGCAAACAGCTTGGCAGATCATGCACCTACAGTTAACAGACAAATATTTATCTCCCAAACACACAGTGTAATAAATGACTGGCTTTTTACATTACTTTTCTCATGAGTGCAAAACTATCCTCTTCCACAGGGAACTGCAGCAAAGGAAATGGTGTTTGCCCAACTACTCCTCCCTCTGCACCAAATCCCAATTTCCCTCTCCCAGTAAACAGCCCCTGGGCTGCCCAACTGCATGTAGCCCAAGCACAACCAATTACAGACTTCCATTTACTTGCAGCTGGGGCTTCTCAGTGGTGGCAACACTCTCTGGAGTTCTCCATCTTCAGCATAAGAATAACCTTCCGTTGCATCCATATCCACTTATTTAACCTTTGGATGAATTCTTTGCTCTATCTACCCCTACCCAGCTTTGTTCTTCTTTAAAACCTGTCATTTTAGTATTTAGTACTTCCTCTGTTTTGATGTGCTCAGTGTTGGGATACATATGTTTTTAAATGAAAATGTAAATAAAGAAGGCTTTCCCTAATATCTGCAGAGCCCCAGTATTTTTCGCCCTTTTCATTGATGGTCGTTGCCTCCTTTCCTCCATACAGCAAGGGGAGAAAACTGGAAGAACTTTATTCACTCTACCTGCACTCCAAGGATTCAACTGGCAGCTAAACTGTGGGCAAAAGAGAGCACAGGAACAATCTGGAAAACAAGGGTGAAGAACAAGGTGGGAACTCAGTTGCAGAACTGAAGTGCTGCAAGACCTGGGAGACAGATATAGAGCACACCTGCACTCAAATGTTGCCTATCTGCAATTGGGTCTCATCATACACTATTACCAAATAATCTACTAAAGTTATGCATCCACAGCTTTCCAGCATTCCCACAATATAAAAATGGAGATCCTCAAAATGGTAGAAAATAATTCTGCAAAACTGCGATTCAGTACCTTTTTGCATCTACTCTATCGGGATGGCCTCGCATGCTCTGGGATGCTCCATTTGCACACCATAGTACTGCTTCAATCCCAGAACAGCCCAAAGCACGTGAGGCTATCCTGAGTTCCCAGAGCTGTAGAACAGTAAGAACTCTTCCCTGGCTTTCCCAGGAGCATCTAGTACACATCTGGTAAGCTCTCAGATGAAGTATTCATACCACTTCCTAGTGCAAATGCTGGACAATTGCCAAAGTGATGGCCCAGCATTTGCCAGAAGTTGCCATATCTGTTGCTACAGCAATGCAGATGGTCCAGGACAGACCATCTGCACTGCAAAGGCTGCTAGGCTGGTGCTCACAGCGTGAATACTGGCCACCATCCCTAAACCTAACTTTAGTGGGATGGTTAACTGCAAAAGGACCTTAACTTATGCTTCATGTTTGTATCCTAAATAACTTCTGTTAAGCAGCAGTAGTTTTGGCTCTTTGTGTAAAAATTCTTTGTGTATCTGTAAAAATCAATGTTCATTTTGGGGAATGCAAGCTCCAGATCAATTATTTATGCTCTGCAATTTATCAATATTTACTTTTAATCAATAGCCTCGTTCTCCATCTCACCAATCTCAATGAGTATCAACCATTAACTGAGTTCAGGGATTGCTTATAAAAGAGGACAGACTTTGTTTGTCCTGAGTCATTACAGACAGATTCCATGAGAAAGAACTGAAGCCAGAGAGAACTGACCCAGGCAGGAGATTTAGTGCACACTACATGCTTTCAGAATTGCAAATGGGTCACAAAGTCCTCAAAAAGTTTGCTAAACATAGATTAAGGAAACTTTGCTAAAGACATTTGACAGACACCATGAAAAATCAGACCTGATTTTTTTAAAATGAGGGGTTTAGTCATTGCTGCTTTATCATAGGATCCTATATGTAGCAGGGGGCCTTTCTGAACTTACCTGTAATCTAGAAAGGCATCCCTTAGGATTCTCCTTCAGGGCCTCATCTGTAAGCACATATCGCCAACCACTTGTTTGCTCCATTCATACAGGATGGAGTCTAATCCAGATCAGGAGGCCCTTGATCTGGATTGCTGGTAGACCTTAATATCGAGATCTAGCAGCATACTAAAGAGGCCTAATCTGGACCATGAACTTGTGCAGAAGGTTAACAGGGGGACCCATTTTTGCAGTGCACCTCATTGTGCTGTTGAAATAGCTCTCTCAGGGGCTCCAGGACTAGGAACTTTCATTCCTAGCCATCAGACCCTTGGAGACCAGTCCTTAAGCTCATGTCAGTTTTAGGACCACTGCAGGGGCTGGTTTGGAACAGTGTCACTGTGCAGCTGGTGATGCTGCAGACCACACCTTGCTGTGATCTGGACCAGAGGACCTTGCTGCTCCAGACCCACTTGATTGGATCATGTCAAGTTAAGTGCAGAAAGGTGCAGAGATGAGTTAGGTCTACAGTCTCCATCATACACCTCAGCCCAAAAAGCAGCAACACAGAACACTATCAGCTAAATTATTATTTCTCTAGATAAATCTCACAACTACTTTCACCAGGCCATCTTCCAGAGTTCATGAAATGTTACCAGCCTCCAGTGCAGTCTGTGGGCTGCTGCTGCCAACCTGCAACATGGTGGGAGAAACCAAGACCATGCCTTGACAAGCCAAGACGACTTTTTATTGTTCTTCCACTTTGGCAGATGCCACACCTGGGAGCATTATGGCCCACACACATTAAGGAAGACTGTGCCCTTCTTTGGCATGCAACGGTGTGAGGACCCCAAGGCACACCACTGGCATGGTCCGGGGAACCATGTGGATACTGCCCGGCAAATTTGTTCATGGAAAAAAGCAATGTTCCCCCCAAAAACCAATAAAAATAAGCAAGATAACTTAGCACCTTTTCTGCTGATGAAGAACATTGTAAAGGAAATATACCTGACCAGAGTTCAATGATCCTTAGAACTCAAGTTTCGGTTTAAATTTCCCGCTTCTACATTCCAGCTCACAAAATACATTTTCTCTTCCCCAAGTTCAGTAACATCCAACTTCTCTAACTGTTGCTCAGATACCCTCCACATCTACATTAATGTTACAGATTTGTTAACAAGAGCATACTCATAAAGTGGGAAGAAGTATGTTTTTGCTTTGCTTTGCTTTTATTAGTGTAAATTATTCTTATTTCATTTTATCTTTAGATTGTACACTATCGGCAGGTTTTATAGTATGTTTTATTAATGTAATTTTTCTTCTACAGTGCTGAGTACATGTACAGCACTTTAGAAATAAACTATAATAATAAGAGTTGACTTTTCTACCCTGCTTTTCTCACCCATTTAAGAGAACTCAAAGCGGCTGACAAAGCTTTTCTATTCTTCTCCCCACAACAGAATACCCTGTGAGGTGGGTGGGGCTGTGAGAGCTCAGAAGAGAGCTGTGACTAGCCCAAGGTCACCCAGCTGACTTCATGGCAGAGGGTTGAATTGAACCCGGTGTTCCCAGATAAGAGTCTGGCTCCCTAACCACTAGACCAAACTGACTCACAGTGTATGTGTGTATTTTAAATCCCTGGGTCAGGCTTCCCAAACATGACTGCACTACAAGCATTCATGTGAACCATGCTTTAAACACACAATGCTATAATAAAGGCTACATCTTTATTTTCTTAAGGCTCTGTTTTAACTTCATGGCCCCATGTAACTTAAATGTTTACAGGCTTTTACAGGCCATGAAGTTGTCCACTTCCTCCCGGCCTTCCTATCCAATGTGGAGTTTGTGGTGCTGGACAAGATGCACCTCGTACCGGAACCCTTTCCCACACTCAGTACACTTATAGGACATTTCACCTATGTGCGATTTCCGATGCCGCGTGAGATGTGAACTCTGTATAAAGCCCTTCCCACATTCTACGCAGACAAACAGCTTTTCACCCGTGTGAGTTCGCTGGTGCTGTCTTAGTGTAGAGAAGTCGCTGAAGCTTTTTCCACACTCAGTACATTCGAATGGCTTCTCTCCCGTATGGGTTCTTTGGTGATTCACCAGGTGTGAGTTCCTGCTGAAGCACTTCCCACGCTTCGTGCAAAGAAAGGGCTTCTCTCCTGAATGGAGTCTCTTATGGGTGAAAAGATGGGAGCTCACAGTGAAGTTTCCCCCACATTCACTGCACATGTAGGGCTTTTCTCCTGTGTGGATTCTTCGATGCTTTGTAAGGTCTGAAAGCCAGCTGAAGCTCTTGCTACAGTCACTGCATCTATGAGGCTTATCTTCATCAGGTTGGATCACAGATCTTGGACTATTTCTGTTACCTTTCTCACATTCAGCATACCTAAAATGTTCTAGTTCTAAAGGAATCCCTGGTGGGTGGACAATGTCTTGGAGAATTTGTCATGAAATTTACAGTGTTGCTGCTCAAGGTATGTTTCTTGCATTTGATCCTCCTCAACAAAAGTTGTTCCCTCAGTGAGACTGTGAGAAGCCATTTCTTCAGTCTCTCCTGATAAAAACTCATCCTGTGGTGCATTTTCAAGATCATTCCCTTGAGCAATCTCTTCCTCGTACACATTTGGGATGTCATAGTTTTCTAGAAGAAAGAAGCATTGAATGTGAGAGTTTAGAGCAAAGAACAGTCTCCACCCCTTCAGATGTTTCTGAACTTTACCTCCCAGCATTCCACTTCCAGCACTCCATGCGACCTGGAACAGAATCCTGGGAAGAGGCAGGCTGGAATGAGCAGTTCAAGAACATCAAGAGGGTTGCTAGCTAAGGACCCATGGTTAAAGTGATAACAAGAATCACTTTAAGGCTTCACTCACACCTAAAACTTAATCCCAGTCCACTTCAGAGTGAGAGAACCCACCAGCAGGGTGACCAGTCATTTTCTTTTCACATTAGGCACATAGTTAACGTTAAGCCATAGAGAACCTCGGAGCAGATGCTAAAACCCTGTGCTTTTCCTCTCAAACAGAGGCAACAACAGATTATACTACTCCTGTGGTCAAGGGAACTACATTCTGTGTTAATAAATTCTGAATTGGAAACCTACACTGCTCTTTCACCTGAGGGGCCAGATCTCCTTTCAAGCTCCCTAGATTATTTTGAGTTTTAAACTGCAGGCTTAAAGGCAGCAACATAACTTCTTTTTTGTTGATGGAAATGACCCTCTTTTTAACTGTTCAAATTTCTGTCTCACCTACGTAGTCAGGAGGTACTTCTCTTTCTGAGGAATCCGGGAGGACAGATGTACACAAGTCCTCTTCCGGTTCCATCCACAGATCTCAGCTCAGGAACATACTAAAGACAGACAGACAAACCAAAAGGAAATATGAATCAGGTCCTCCATAGGGTCAGACAAGACCCAGGGCATTTAACATTGTAAGACTTCCCTCATGGCTGTAGGAGAAGTAAAAACAATTAATGTAAAGAACGCCATTTTTAAAAATACCGAGACCAGTTCAAGGTGTTAACTTTGACTTATAAGGCTCTAACTGACTTGGGCCCAAAATATCTAAGGGAACTCCTTCTCCCATATCAACCTGCCCATGCCTTAAGATCTGGAGAAGAAGCCCTCCTGGTTGTCCCACCTCCCTCAGCAGCAAAATGGGTGGGCACCCAAGAGAGGGTCTTCTCAGTGGTGGCCTCCAGGCTATGGAACAGTCTCTCTCTTGAGGTGTGTCAGGCTTCTTCTCTGTATATGTTCAGGAAAGTGGTGAACACACACCTCTTTGCTCTGGCCTTCAGATAAATGGGAACACACTTTCCCTCTCCACCAGCAGACACTGTTGTTTTAATATATGCTCTTACTATTTGATTTTAAATGTTGTTACCCGCCCTGAGACCTTTGGGTATAGGGCAGAATAGAAAAATAAATAAATAAATAAGTCATGCAATGCATGACATGTGGCTGAGGTGAGCCCCACCCCCCATGGCCCTGCCCCCTCATTCCCTTTCCTTTCCATTTTATTTGTATACTGCCTTTCCAAAAGAAAATTTGAACAAAGCGGTTTACAACAACCAGAAAATATACAATGCAAAGTAATCAAATAATCAAAACAATGAATTGCATGCATACACACACACAAATACCAATGTTTCAGGACACTACAAGAAACAAAAATCATCTAATCTTTTTTGCACTGTCTCCTGATGTAGTTTTTAATTTGAAACCATCTCACCTAAGTATGGCTGTGGAAGTTTCATAACAAACTGCCATAATGAAGCTGCCAAGCTAATGCATTAGCAATTAGAATCCATGGTTTCAAATGATGATGTGATGCTGGATTCCACAACCCAGAGTTAAAGAACACTCGATGTCTAGAAATGATCTGCTGATCAGATAGGAGATAGGATTAAATCATGATTTGTTCATTGTCGGTTCAAATGAGAGCTTTTCTGCATTTGATGTGGGTCTGCACTAGCAACTGCATTAAGGGCCCTTCTGCATGTTAATGTGGAATATAGGAGGCCTTACCTACTGCTAGTGTGCACCATCTGTAGAGGACACAGCATGATCTGAGTCAGGAAGCTCCACATCTGGATCACTGATAAGCCCAGAAGTATACTAGCATCCGTAAATCCAGATCACAGAGGCAGGCGGCATCAACACAGACTCATTTAAAAAAAAAATATCAAAGGCATCTTAGCAGCAGTAGTATGTGGATGCTAATGTTCCCATCCCACCTCTAGCCCACATTGAAGGTAACTGGAAGTGGATGAGAGCCTCCAATGTGTATATCCTAGCATCCCCAAACTGCTTTCAAGCCACTTTTTAATTGTGTGTGAATACTGCCTGCACCATCTCTATTCAGCATCCTCAGTTTGCTATTAGGCAGCTAAGTGCCAGAAACCTCTTTGCACTGGTTATTTAACTTCCTTATTTCTCTCAACACTTTGTTCTTTCTGACCAGCAAGGATGACTGTTAAACTGGTTTCCTTTTCTTCCATATCACTGGTGCTCAGCAGATGAAGTCTGAGAGTGATCAGCCTTGCTGATACACCACACTGAATTATGTATGGTAACAGAAATGAGTAACTTCAACAGTCAGGGCACCATGAAAAGCAGGAGGCATTAGGCTGTAAAAGGAGCAGTGGCAGTGAACTTTCCATCCAGTAGGTGGAACTAGTGGTTCTAGAATTACAGATCCTCCAATAAAATAAAACACCCAACATATTAGGTTTCTATTGCATCAAATTCAAGCAAATTCTAGTAAATGGGCTGTAGCTATTAAAATGAAATCAAAACAAAAGGCTTAATTTTGCAGATATCCACACAATTCCAGTGAACTGTCTGCTAATTCAATTGCTTTTTTAAAAAAGAAAACTAACTATAACATACTATTAATTTTATTTGAAACTTCTATCTATATGCATCCTTGGATGTAAAAAAAACCTTAATGAAGAAAAGGATTTATCAAATCCATCAAATTATAAAAATAAAATAAAAATGCTCATTTGTCTTTAAACTCTTCACAACATTTTATATACCTAAATGAAAATTAGCATTTCATGGAGGTGTTGGCTTATAATAAATACTGCATACTTCATGGTACCACAGTATTATTTGGCTGAATATATACAAAGATAGCAATTGCCCAAATTCAGCAGTAGGAAAATCAGCGCTGTCACTTCTGACTGCAATTTACCGAGGGCAGAAAGCAAAAATGTATTTTAGCATATGTCAGTGATGGTGAACCTTTTGAGCTCGGTGTGTCAAAACTGACAAGAAAACCTAGCTTAACTCGGGTGCTCTGTCACATCTAGAAATATCCATAATTTTGTGATATTTGTAGCTCTAGTAAAAAAGTTATATTTTTGATATATGTATTAAAAGCAAAAACAAATAATTCTTTACATTAGTGACTTTTGTTGCTGAATTTCATTTGCTAAATCTTCAATTCATACACTTCAAGAACAAGCAAGCAGTACATGCCAGGTGCCAGGGTGACCAGGTGTGTCACCCAAAAGGGCTTGGCGTGTCACCTGTGACACGCGTGTCATAGGTTGGCCATCACTGGCATATGTAAAAGATGGACAATCAGAAACTGTTCAGTGGGGCCAATCACTAGGTGTTCTGTGGCCCCTGAAATGTTACATGGAATTCTGTTGTGGGGCTTGTTGTTGGTTTTGTTTTGCTTTTGAAACCTTATGAGCATTACTTATTTAAGTAGTGATAATATTTTAGAGCTTCTGATTTTCAGACAGTAGGTGTGGTGCTCTGCCTATAGGGAAAGGAATGGAGTGACTGGAAGATCAGAAACAAGAACCCAAGCAACAAATTCCAACCTTCAGGGTCACACATTTGTGATTCTGAAGGAACTTTTCTCTCTGGCGGCTTTTTTCTTCCAGTGTTCAGAAGCTATTTATTTATTTATTCCTTCCCTCAAAGGTCCCACTGCAGGTTACAACAATAAAAAGATAAAATATATAAAATAACCTGAAAGATATTTAAAATACAACCCTCCCTCCCTGGCAGGGCAAACTCTGTCGGAAGAAGCGAAACATCAAATACGTGTATGAAGAGGTACGTTTTAAACAGAACCCAAAAAACTTCCAATGTTAGCGCCTAGAGATCCTCCAGAGGGAAGCTTTTTCAAGAGTCTGGGGGGGCCACCTCAGAAAAGGCCACCGCGCAATTGGTAGCACCCCAACTGCTAGGTAGTTTAGTGTGAATTAAAGGGCGCCTCCCCGAGGATAAGATGTCTTCAGAGGCATAAATAACAAAAGCGAATGCTTATCACGTCCGGTCCGGCGACCAGCAGCACGTCTGTCCTAAACGACCCACTCGCGTCACTTTTTCTGGGGGCCCTGCCAGTAAAGGCCCTGCACGCCCAGTCCCAAATCCAGGCAGACCTTCGAAGAGGGAATGACGGGCGCTGCATCTTTCTTCTCTAGGAAGCCTCCCAGGGCGAAGGGCCCATGAGGAACAGCTGGGTAAACACCCCCCCCCCCGCCTTGGCCTTCTGCGCGCAACAGTTGCGAAGTTTCTTTAAGGCAGCGGTTCTCAAGCTTCCTAATGCCGCGTTTCCTCGAGGTGTGGAGACACACACACACCCAACCACGGGGGCGAGGCAGCTGAGAGGGGGGAAGGAGGGAGACTCGTCGCTCGCGACCCCTCTGAAAGGGCAGTTCGACCCCCAAAGGGGTCAAGAAAAGATCTAAGCGCTGCCTGCTGCCTGCCTGCCCGCCGCCAGCGCTCGTCGTGGTCCTGTCCCCCCACGCACCGGGCCCGAAGGCGAGGCGGGCCGAAACCAGCCCCGTCTCCGCTGCGCTGAGCTGCGCTGCCTCCCCACGGCCAGAGCGACCTTTTGGCGCGGCGCGCTGCAGCAGGGAACCCCGTCCAGGCGGGGTGCCGCATGCTGCTCCCCTCTCAGTCCCAGCACCGACCCGGCCCCCTTCCTACCTCTTTCTCCTCCGCCGTCCCTCCGCGGCACCCCCAGCGGCATGTCCCCCTCGTTCTGAGGAAGGAGGAAAGCCCGACGGGGCGGCCGAGAGGCCTCGGGTGGCGGGCGGCAGGCTTCCCTCGCCACGCGGCGCCTAGGAGCAGCAGCCTCTGTGCGCGCGTCCCGCCCCCAAGCCCGGCCCGGTTCCTCCTTCGTCCTGCTGCTCGCCTGACCCCAAGCGCTGCCCCCCCCCCGGGAACCTCCGCACCTCCCTCGCTTCAACGCTGCATTTTGGCCCAAGCGTGACACGAGGGCGCGCGTGTGTATATATGGGGGGGGGTAATGGCGCGAAAAAGTGGGGCTACGAATTAAGTCTGTACTGTAGGCCAGTGATGGCAAACCTTTGGAGCTCAGTGTGTCAAAATTGGCAAAAAAGCCAAAAAAGCCTAGCTCAACTAAGGTGCTCTGTCACATCTAGAAATATCTATCATTTTCTAATATTTATAGCTCTAGTAAAAAAAGAAAAAAAGTTACATTTTTGATATATGTATTTACTGAAAGCAAAAACAAACCATTCTTTACATTAGTGACTTTTTTGTTGCTGAATTTCATTTGGTAAATCTTCAATTGAAGGTTGGTATTTCATACACTTCAAGCCCAAGCAAGCGCTAATAATGTCATCTGTCAGTTTCTTTTATTGGTTTTAATATTATTTAAGGCTGAGAATAAGGTCTCACAAAAGTACGTAGAGGGAAGAATTGAGAAAATCCATCACTGCCTCCTACAGGTCTTCAGTTCTCTAGCTGCCGGGAGCACAGACGCGCTGTGCGTGACCCAGCGGTGTGATGTGACGCCTATGCCGGGCACAGACAGTGCCTCTGTGCTCCCAGTATCCTGTAGGCCGCAAGCCAGAAGCGGCCTGTGGCCTACAAGATACCAAACGGCAACAATGTGCCCAGGTGCCAAAGGCTTGAAATGTCACCTGTGACACACGTGTCATAAGTTTGGCATCACTGCTGTAGGCGACACTCATGCACCAACAGCAAAATCTGATTCTGACCTATCTGTTTTTGCTCCCACAAGTCTTCTATAGCCCTGGAAAGAGCGGCTTGTCAAGAACTGGATCGAACACCTCTCTGGGAACCTTGTTTGTTTGCATTTTTATCCCAGAGGTCTCAGGGTGGGTAACATTTAAAGTCAAAAATATTAAAACAATAACAGCATAACCGAAGGCTGGGGCAAAGAGGTGCAAAGGGTACAGCTCCCATTTGCTGGCACATTTATTATAATTGGGTGCAAGCAGCACCCAGGAAAGAGCTTGAGAGTAGGGGGTTTCCCGCCCACCCACCCACCTCCTTAAAACCGATTAGGGGGAAAGCTGCACTTTCTCTGAGCCAAACAGAACTGGATTGCCTGACCTACATGCCCCTTATGCACCTCACGCTTTCCTGTTGCCCAGGGACAGCTTCTTCATCAAGCAACATGTTTTGACCCATTTCCTATGGCTGCAATTTGTTTTTGTATTTTACTGTTGCCAGAGCATGCGGCCAAGACCAGACAACAGCTTCCAGGTGTAGGTTACTTATTTCACTGTATATTTAGATATTTTGGAATAAAGCAGGGATATTCCAGCATATCCATGCTTTGTTCCGGAATAATCAAATGATTCAACAAGGGAGCTTTCACAGTTTAATATGGATGCTTTCCCAAAATAGATAATTAAAAACAGTGTTAAGGTCTAGGGGACTGTCTGGTCTAGTTATCTTGAACCAGTTTTGATGTGGATGAGCTATTTACTGGGATTCAAGGGACTACATGCTTTCCAGATGAGACTGAGAGACAAGGTGGTCCTGTTGTCTCTTACAGAGGCAGTGATGTGCCTTCTTCTCAAAAGGTTCCTCTCTTGATCCGGACATGCTAAACAACTCCCACCCAGACATAAGCATGCTTGAAGTTGATTGTCTAGATCCATTTCTAGCTGGCTTCAGAACCACTTTTAGCACCAAAACTGCCTTGGTCATCATGGTTGATGATCTTCTCCAGGATACCAAGATGGGTAGTGTCACCCATTGCTTCTCCTGGATCTTTCACAACAGGTTTTGATACCATTGACCTCAGTGGTATTCTTCTGGACAGGCTAGAAGTTTGGGAGTTGAAAGCACCACATTGTGATTATTCCACTCAAGGCTAGTGCCAAAGAGTGGGAGATTCTTGCTCAATGTTGGATTCATCAGAGATCAATCTTATCTTCCATACTCTTTAACATCTATATGAAGCCACTGGGAGAGATCGTCAGATGTTTTGGGCTAAGGGGCCATCAGTACACAGACGGGACCCAACTATCTTTCAGTGCCATCTGAATCATAAGAGGTAGTCAGTGTTTAACAGATGCTTGGAAGCAGTAATGGGCTGGATGAAGGCCAATAAACTGAAACCAGACAAGAGGTGCTGTGTATTACTTGTGTTCATGAAAAGGGAGTCATTTGGTTCTCAACAGAGTGTTTTGCTCTGGGAAAGGTGCAAAATCTTGACTCTGTGCTGACATTTCAAACTTCAAGTGGAGGTGGTGGCAAAAGCACCTGCTGCCAGCTGTGGCTGGTTCTCTTGCAACTGTTGTAATGCACTCTATGTGCTTGAAGACTGATTGGACTGTTGTAATGCACTCTATGTGTGGGTGCCCTTGAAGACTGTTTGGAAGCCAGAGCTGGTGCACGATGCAGCAGAAAGGCTAACTGGTACTGCTGGCTAGATGCACATCACATTGGTCCTGCAACAATTTCAATGGCTGCCTAATTGCTACCAAGCTCAATTCAGGCTGCTGGCATAAGTAATAAGGCCTTAAATAGCTTGGGATGCAAATATCTAAAGAACCACTCCTCCCACATAGACCTTCCTAGTGAAGTCCTCCAAGGGGGTGGGGACACATGAGTTTTACAGAGAAAGGACCCAAACTGGCATAGTCTCATCATGCACTCTCATTATAGGTATTTAGATGCCTGGTGAAGATACATCTCTATCCTGGCCTTTGACAGTATCCTCTCCCATGCAGGTATTGTAATCATTTTAGCCAATCTTTTGTATCTTATTTATAGTAATTTTATTGTGACAGGCTGAGAGCTTCAGGTACAGGGCACAATCAGAAATATATGCATTCTTATGAAAATATAGTAGTTTGCTCAGAAATTGTGAACATGTGAAATAGACTTTATAGAGAATGGGATTCAAGCAAATTTTTTGAACAGCCATCTGTGATAATGTCTCCTGATGTTTTATTCAAATTTAACTACAAGGAAATGTCAAGTTTATCAGAGCAACTTGACTTCCCGCCATTTTTCTGATTTGTTAAAAAAAATCTCTGCAAGATATATGGAGTTGCCCATATGTGATCCCATAATACTTTTATATGTGCTAATTTAGGATTCTGATGTAGTCACACCATAATAATTATGACTTCAGTAAAGGTAGTAGAGCTTTTGCAAACATATCTGCTAACAACCCTGCACTGGCCTGCTGAAGTCAGTTATTGTGGTTACCTATTTCTTCCCCGTTTTTCATCTGATCTCTGTACAGGAACATCCTCTGACTTTATTCCTGTTTTGTTCTTATTCTCCATCAGCTTTGCAATGCAACCACCTGCTTTTTTCAAAGAACTTCTTTCCAAAAGGAACCCAGTCAAGAATGTCTTTGGACAAAGGTGGGCAAGGTACTGCCTGGTTTTTCCAGACGCTGCTAAACTAGAAATCCCATCGCCTCTTGTTGGTGACCGTACTGACTGAAGCAATCTGGAGCATCAGAATTTCATCACATCTCCTTTAGGTATTTTAAAGATTTAGGGAAAGAAGGAATTGTCTGCAGGGCTGACTTTCACAGTGGCTAATTATATGCTTATGGGAAGCAAGCAGGGCATTTGCTCAATGGCTCTGCTTATAATCTCCATTTAAGCAACCACCCTCCCTGTTACCAACTGCATTTCCCTTACCTGCTTGTGCTGGGATGAGGGTGGGGGGGAGGTAAGGTCACAGCAAATGCATTATTTTAAAGACATTCTTTTATTTTTATATACAATATTCTCTTTAAACTTTTAAAAATTACATATGCAGGATGCCAGGTCAGGTCAGAGACAGCGAGATGCTTTCCAATTCACAAAGCTGACTCTTGCCCTTATACTTCAGAAGAAAAAAATATATAAACCTTAGGAAAAATGAAACAGAGGCCTGATGGCAGCCAATATCCACTATGAATAATAAAAGTGTTGAAATGCTGAAAGTAGTAGATTGACTGACATCAAGCAGAGGTCCCCGGGCAGTGGTTGCTAACTGCACATCTCAAACTTTCCATCAGAATCATTAAAAGCAAGACTTCTTTTGTTCAACCTGTTACAGCAGTCCAAAATACACAAGTTAAATAAACATTCAACATGATACATGAATGAGTTTGTGCATGCGTGAAGAAACCATGATTCCTCCCTCCTTTGCCATGCTGCTGGACTCATATTTCCCATCTGTGCTAAGCTGCACAACCTCCAGTTATCACTGGGAATGATAAGGCTAGTAACATTTGGGGAAGGGGGACACATTAGCCCCCGTCATGGAGGGATTGTGCCCAAGGTATTTATGGCTTTTAAACACAAAAAGGAAGTTACAGAAGAAAAGGGATGCGTATATTATTTAAACCAGCTAAATACTTTCAAGTAATAGTACATCCCTGATAAAGCAATAAGCATCTAGATTGGTAATTTCTCATTGGATCCACAATTCATTTTTAAAAAAATTAAAGATCTGTCTTTTATTATTTTTAAGGTAACATCTTCCATTTTCAACAGCTCATGTTGAAGAGAGAATTTGAGGGAGACTGCAGTCCTTCCCATCAGAAAATGGAGCTCTAGTACTCTATAGGAAAGAGGCATAACTTAACAATGTAGGATATTTAAAGTGACTGGATTCGTTAAGATTTCACAGCAATAGCCCCAAGCAAGACTAACCCCCTTTAAAATGAATGGGGGAGAATTTCTCATTGCAGTGAAACTTCTGAATAAATTATTCGCAGCCATACGTTCAACTAAGTGATGTTTCAAACATGTGAGTGGGCTACCGTAACACCACAGAGAGCACTGACATTTCACACAGTACTTTTCAACAAATCTGATCATACATTCAGCAGCCAGTCAAGAAATGAAAGAAAATCATCCACAGAAAAGGCCAATCATTTACATTTCCAGTATCATGTCTGCTGACAAGGAAGTAGGCATGTTGTAATACGGCACAAACCAGAACGCTGCATTTGGCTACATAGTAACTCAAGATTTGTAAGTAACCAAATAAAAAATGCCCATTTAAAACAAAATATTTTTTAAATTCTATAAATTCTAAGCCGTTTATATTTAAACTTTGGATATATATGCTTTATTCTTTCAAACAAGAGCTTGAGCAATAACCGTTCTTTAAGTCAGTAAATTCTGGGTGAATTCGATATGTTGTTGAAAACAGAAGTTTTTTCTTCAGCCCCCGAGAAGTAATGACTGCTACAAGTATTTTCACCTGTTTTTAAGTGACTCATGTAGCACAGTGTAACTCCACCCTCACCATTTACTTTCAGAAAATAACTATGAAAAAGGAACACAGACAACTTTTGAGTTACTGTTTCTCTCCTGAAACAGGTAAGGCATAACTAGTGCAACGAACACTAGATCTGGTGGGTACTGTGATAAACTAGCTAATTATGGAAACAGTCACAATGTATTGCATGATTAAAGACACAGCATTGCATCTGGTTAGCAAAAACCTAATTCTCTGATCTTGAGTAGCTCAGGATCTAAAATTAGACATCTTTCTGTGATGAGTTAACCCCATCCCTGACATTTGCACAGTGAATGTTAACTGCAATTTTATATTGCAAGCAACAATAATGGGAAAGCTAGCAACATGTTTTTTTTTTAGTTCTTGAGCTCTCTGGAGAATCAGGGCAAATGTTTGGGGGATGAAGTGAGCCGTATGGTCTGAAAAACATGAAAGGTCTTGCAGATGCACACAGAGCTTCCTTCAGTTCTCCTGATGCAAAAGAAATGTCACAGAGGAAATCCTTATTTTGAACCACTCCTCTCAAATGGAACAGAAGTACACCCCTTAAGTAATTAAACACTAATGAGATCATTAGTGTTTAATTATAGTAGGAAGGGAATTATTTCATTCAGCTTGCCGTTCCATAGCTACAGTGAATCTGAGTGAGTATTAATTGGGGTTAATACTGAACTTTGAACCACACTAAGAATCACTAAGAACTGCCCACAGATGTTTCTCCGACTCTTCCCCCAAGCCCTAACTTTGGCAATTATGCAAAAAAGCATCTTGATGTGATCATCTCTTCTCTTAGAAACCTATTTTTGCTTATTACATTAATTCAGACCGCACATCTGGCTTCCCTATCAGGATTCCTTTTGCAATTATTAAACTGCAAGAGGATTAGTAGGAATAGCAGGCTTGTTGGCAGAATTTATTACTACATTCAAATCCTGAAGCCAGTCACTTGGATTTAAATACAAAGAGTGTTGACAGAGAAGGTGGGCAAACACTTCAAACAGGATATCTGAGTACATTATATGCCCAGGCCAGGATTTTAAACACACAAACATCCACTTCTCATTTCCCTTTCTAAGGTTTCAGCAGCCAGATTCAGAAAATGGAAACACACCTATTCAATCATGAAGATTCAGACAAGAACCTCTGCAAAGCCATTACACATAGCGTAAAGATCAACAGCTCCCTTGCCCAATGATGTTCAAAACCTTCATATGCTTTGGCTTTTATCCACTTTATCTGCACAAGAAATCAGAATGCAATACTTCATCCTTTAAAAAAGAAAAACTTTTCTTAACATTACACATATGGTAAATGTAAAAGTGTTAAAAGCCTTCACCCAAAAAGGCTGGTGTTTCTAATCTTCAACCTCCTCCACACGTGTTGATATTCCAAGTGTACCACTGCTCACTCTAAGGCTCATATCTTGCCTTATTAGCTTTTTTCAAATCTGTGTTATACCTTTATGTAAACTAGCAGCCAGTGAGGGCGGGCAATGGGAAATAGACTCAAATCCCTTTCAGATTGAATTGTCAGGTGGTCTGTAAGCTTAGAAACAAATGTTAGGATTACCTATTGTAAGACGCTGGTGCCATCTGGCAATCAAGATGCAAGTACTCCAAGCCATAACACTGAGTTCTTTGTACTGTGTATTCAGCATGAAAGGAAAATAGTATTACTAATCATAAGGGGAAGACAGAAAAAGTATTATTTTTAGAATACAAGATATTTTAATTTGAAACAAATCTCATTCTATATTGCCCAAAAACCATTCTAATTACCACCAAGTACCAATTTCCAATGAGACAGGCAGCTCTGAGTATCAAGCAATACTAGGAGTTCTGTGGCTGCTCTGCATGAATTATCAGTGTATTGAAACTTATAGAGAAGGACTTCCTATTACAGTGATGGCGAATCTTTTGAGTTCAGTGTGTCAAAATTCGCAAGAAAACCTAGCTTAACTCGGGTGCTGTGTCACATCTACAAATATCCATAATTTTGTGATATTTGTACCTCTAGTAAAGTATATTTTTGATAAATGTATTTTATTAAAAGCAAAAACAAATAATTCTTTACATTAGTGACTTTTATTGCTGAATTTCATTTGCTAAATCTTCAACTGAAAGTTGGTATTCCGTACACTTCAAGAACAAGCAAGCACTACACGCCCAGGTGCCAGAGTGACCGTTGTGTCACCCAAAAGGGTTTGGCGTGTCACCTGTGACACGCGTGTCATAGGTTGGCCATCACTGTCCTATTATGTAATAGAAACAATGGTTTGAGAATTATTAAAAATGCTACTAGTATGTTAGTAGGGAGACTAGAAGCAAAACTGATGCAAGCAAGGCGTCCTCAATCAGTATCAAGAGACTCCCTGGGACTGCTTACTAATAGTTTTATCTTCTGATGCCTGAAGGTAAATTAGAAACTATATTACCGATAACTATTTTACTGATAAGATTAATTAAGAAAGAGAGGTGTTTGGTAGCAATGAAGAGGAAAAAACGTGCTTGGTCATCCCCCGGCCTACAGAACTGAAAGGCCAAAAAACAATCAAAGATTGACTGTTGCTGTTAATACCGAGATTGAAGACAATATAAACATCTTACCTACTGCAAACAGATTCGAAGTCTTGGCAGATATTTCTGAAAGTTACAGCTTAAAAGAGACAAATCCAACAACAACAAACTCTAACCCGACAGATAACAGCAAGGCTCTTTCAAGCTCATTAACCACCTCTCCTTATGTGTTGCTCTCAAAGCAAGTATGTTTAACCCACGAGGTTTTAACTACATTGTTCGATAGAATGAACAATATTAAAGAGGACATCACAGAAATCAAACAAAAACTCTGCAGGTAAGATAGAGAATTTACACCTTTTAAATACAATACAGTCCCTCTCAACTTCGGCCATTTTGGAGCAAGGAAAAGCTTCTCCTTTCGCTCACTCTCAGGAGCAAAACCCTGAAAAATATGCTGCTACTCAAAAATAACTGCTATAGACAAAACACAAAAGGGAATTCTACCCCAAATTCTCTTCAGCTAGACCCTTGTCAAGTGACTCTATGTATTGGACACAAAGATACAACCAGAGATCAGTGGAGTAACAAAAGGAAAGTGCAACATTCTTTAAGCCAGTTACTGAGAA
>MTQE01002560.1:10956918-10978576 GCA_014337955.1 Aspidoscelis marmoratus | reverse complement strand
AAAGTGCAACATTCTTTAAGCCAGTTACTGAGAACAGAAATTAGGAAAAACGAACTGAAAATAATTTTTTGGATGCCAAGTAATAACTTACAAAAGATTAATAATCTTTTTTTTCCATCCTGGGATACCGAAAAGACTCTTAAAGCTACATGACTATTTAAGAAATAAATACGAAATCTTTGTATATAGGACATTGAAAGAGACCAGTATTTATCCCCAGGTGAGACAGAAGACTAGAGTTGGCCATTTAGATCCAATAAAGGCTAACTTAAAAACATGCAAGCAGTACACACAGGAGATACCTGGTCATCTTATCACAACAGCTCTGCGTAAAGGGCAGAATATAGCTCAAGATCCCAATTCTTTTTGAGAGCGAGAACAAATTGACTTGTTTAAATCTTTTGAGAAACTAAGTACGCCAGGGAAAAGAGAAATTTTAGAACGTCTGGAAATGGTATTAAGATTATTGAAAGAACATGAAGAATCTAGGCATCCAATAAACCATCTTTTTGATTCAGAGACCTTGACAATAAGGAAATCTATAAATCCTGCCAATTGAATCATACTGTATCTGGTCCACAATCTCCAAACATTACCAAGAAGCATAGGAATGGTAGAGAGTCAGACATCCCTAATCAAAATAAAATTGATGTTTATTTTCAGACAAAGACCCAATCTTCTGAGCCAAGTGTCTCTACAAGCAGAAGCAAAAATATTTCATCCCAATTTTTGAACCATACAACCACTGCAGCACTTGCTCCCATACTGGAGGTTGGTGCAGAGCTGTTACTGAAATTACCATGACATGTACATCCTGGGATGCTATAAAACCCCTGCAACTTGATAAATCTCCAGATGTAATTCAAGCCCAAAATAAAAACTGGACAAAACAAGAGTTCCTAGATTTTTTTGTATTTCTACCCAAATGAACTGGGACATAAACCAACCATTTCCACAGCACAGAATTGTGATACACCGAGGAAGATACCATCACAATTAATCAAAGGCTATATATATCTGGAGATGGATGAGCATATTATCCAACAAGAGTGACTAGAGTGTTCTAATAAGCAGAGTGTTTAACAGAGACTAGAATCATTTCACTGAATGTCAATGGACTAAATTCCGACCTGAAAAGATAACGATTTGGCCAGTTTGTGAAAAGATATCACCCTCAAATATTCTTGCAGGAAACTCATGCTTCAGTTCAAAATAAAAAAATACTTCCTTTTCCACAAAGATATGATGAGTATTCAGCTCCAGGAACATCAAATGTGAGAGGGGTTGCTATTTTGCTTGCATATGGTTTGCTACTAGAACTTTTTTTAAAAAAAGCTACTAGTATACAAATTATACAAGTTCATGATTTGCATATATTCATTTTTTGCTTTATTTTCACAGAATTCTGAGATCCTCCATAGGGAAGATCAAACTTAGGGGGAAAGGGTATAAATATGAAAAACATTTGGATAGGTTTGTTTTTAAGTGGCAGCCATGGGAAAGTTGTGCAAAAGATGAACTTTCCCTCCTCCTGTTTGGGAGAGGTTAATTTTCCCTACTAGAAATGTTTTGGAAAGATTCCTCTGGTTTTCGGTTTCTTTCTACAACTTTGGAATCCAGAAACGTTTACAAAATACATGTTTCATATTAGAAGCAACATCATGGTGGTCAGAACCTCAGCTGTACACAATGTGCCAGGGAAAGAGAACAGAGAAATTTCTGTCCTGAAGCCATTCCAATATGAACAACCTTTAACAACTCCATGTTACATTTCTTAACAGTTACTTTGCTAATGGTTTGCTGACTTCTATGAAACTGTTTCAGCCCTGAAAGGAAGGTTAAGATCCCAATGGGATGATTTGGTCAAAAAGGTTCGAGTTTAAGCACTCTTTAGAAAGGATGCATATTTAAGAAAAATAAATGATTACAATCTGTATTCACCAGGAAAATCAGATCCTAATTTACATGAATATACAAGATCTTTAAATACCCACGTCTCAAAACCTGGCGCCCAATGCTTCCCATAAACGGAAGATGACTGGAGGGGAGGGGGAAGGAGGAGGAGAGAACTACAGATGAGCCATTTGTAATCCACATTGTTCCCAGTGGCATTTAGTAACAACAAGACCATTACAAAGCACAATGAACTCTACCTCAGACTTTGTTCATCTGTTCTGGGGCATCATGGACAATTAGATCTTAGATGTGCAATTATTTGGGAGAATTCAGGAACATGATTTCTATTGTTTAAGTAAACACTCACCAACTCCTCCTCAGTCACCTGCTTTTACAACAGATCAGAACAAAACCAAAAATGATCCAAGGCCCATTCTACTCTGCTAACCATCTTACTCAAGAGGAATCCATTTTGATAAAGAACATTTCTCACAAAACAGTTTTTCTGTTGCCCAACACTGTACAAATAAAAAGAGACAAAACCTAATGAAACTCCATATTTCCCAACAGATGATACAGCAACTCTGTGGGAGGGGGAAAAATTGACCAAGTGATGGCCAATTTCATCCTGATGGTATGAGAAATGATTCTGAAGTGAAAGGAAACTCTAATTCAAAAATGACAGATTGAGAGAAGGTGCAGATACTTTCCATATCTCATTTTTACTGATGAATACCACAAGAACAAATGGTTGATCAACAGAATTAGCATCAATAATAACAATAAAAAGAGGCAAGGGTCTGAGAGGCACTGGGAATGGCTGCCAATTCGGGCAGGCAGATGAAAAGTAGAAAATTCAGGAGCAGAGCTTCAGGTCAGGGTGCTTTTAATGCACTTTTGTTGTCTGTCCTTGTTTTGCTCAAACCATTACCAAAAGAAAAAGCCAATGACATATAAAGAATCTGTTATCGTCTGGGCAGGAGACAGCGTACTATGGAGACCAGTGGTAGTAGCTGTAGCTCCCTCCTTCTCTGGGCAGGAAATGTGTTCCTTCGGCCTTTGAATTCGTCGATTCCATGCTCCACCTTCTCACTTGCAAGGATACAAGATTTTTCTGACACACACTGCACTAGATTGTTTTGGTCATGTATAAAATGGAATTTTTTTAAAACTTATCCACATGCTTAAGAATGCAGTTTTTGATCCTCCCTTGATTCAAAGGTCTTGATTAAACAATTTGCCATCCATCTTTCAAGTCTTAAGTCTGAAGTGGTCCATGTAAACAAAACACAGCAAAATCAAAAGTACTTTGTCCTTGTTCTGGAATAATTTCTACCGATATGCACGATTTCCTGAAAGTGTTGTGTTGGCTAGATGTAAAACAGGCAGAGGGTGAGCTTCCGTGTTAAAAACCCAGTGATCCAAAGGTAGAAGATCATCATTGGAGAACAGCAGGTACAAATACCTGATGAGTTATGGGGAAAAAAGCTGGAGTTAGTAATGTGCTTTTCATTGTGCCCAGTCAAAGCAGGATAACATCAAAGAAAACAAAGTAAGAATTATAAGCAACATAGTAGACCAGTCAGTCTGCTTGTGAATGCTATTTGTTCTCTTACAAATGCTTCTAATGGGAGAAATATGATGAGTTGAGTTGACAAAGGCATATACCGCAACAAGTATTACCAGAAATGGAAGATTTTTCTCTTTCTTCTTGAGGAAGTAAAGCTTTTTGGATGGCACTGCTGATCATCTAAATATTTCTTTCAATGGGGTGATTTTATGTAGGAAACAGTAGAATCTAATGTGCATTTTCAAGACTGAGATATTACAGTTTATCATGAATTCATTTGCCTGCTATGAAATAACAGGTTTATTTGGTGATCAGTGGCCTCAATGAAAAGATGATGCACCCACAACAAACAACTTTCATTTTCACATCCAAAGTAGTCAGCACCAAAGGATATACACTTTAGAACTATTTTGGGACAAGATGCAAAGCAGGTTTCAGCTTTATGCTTTTTTTAAGTCAGTCAAAATAAACTGGATTTTCAAATAACAGAAGGAATAGGCTGTGGTTGTAAATAACATAGTTCAAAACTCTGGAATAATGTACTGTATTAAGCAGATGCATTAATTAATGTTAGTTTTTCATTTTTAATGGTCTAAACATTGTGTCTAAACCCCCTTTTTTAGTTCCCATATTTTTGCAGCATCTAAATGTTCACATGCCTTAACCACACAGTGCAATTAAAGGTCAAGGCAGACCAATTAGATATCTTTCTACACAATTACAAAGTTACATAGGACTAAAGGTCTGTTTCCTAGGGTCCTTTAAAGGATTTATTTGCAAGAAAGGGGTGATGTGCATTACTGTAGCAACACTTAGTTTAATAATTAAAAGTTTGAATCAAAGTGAGGCTTTTACTTGGGACCATGTAAAGGGTCAGCAAAAAATGCTTCCCACAGGCCTGCTGATCTTATACACTTCCTATTAGATTAAGATTCATTCCTTTAAAAGTGTAAAAGGAAACTACTTAGAGAGGGCTTTTCCTTTTCCTCACAGGCTACACTCAAGCAGAAGCCAAATCACCATATAACTGAGGAAACTTTATTTGGATACATTAGCTATGCAACTCCCACTATTTCTGCAATTTACTGGGTAACATATTTAACATCTCCCATCACCACCACCAAAAATTCCACTAGGACTTGATAGTTTTTTGTGTTAAAATATAGAAAACTCCTGGTTGTTCAAGCCTTGACTAAAGGCCATTTCCTTTGATTATTAGCAAAAGAAATAGCCTTTAAAATTTATTGTAATGAAATGATGGAAATTGTGTCTATATTCAGATGTCTAGCTTAATCATGGCTTTACTATGTGGTGAAATGAACAAGTCATCAACACAAAACTTTAAATATTCCAGAGCATTCAGCAGAGGGAAATACATCAAAACACACAATGTGGCAGCATAAAATGTTCATCTGCAATTCATCCATCAGTATATAGGGTATACAAACACCCAGAAGGCAATCCTTTAAAAAAGAGATTAAAAAGTACCTAACAATTGCTTGAATCAAATCAAATTTGACTGAGTCAAGCAAATATGGATACGCTAAATTTGAAAAACTCAGAAATGTAAAACAATGTTTGCAAACTGATGCATATAAGATCCTCCTATGATTATGTTATTGAAGACAAATGGTCTTACTTTAGTGTTTCAGCTAGAAAAAAGCTTTGCTGGACATCATCATATGTAGGAGCTGAGGAGTAGACATCTTTGACACCAGAAAATCCACCACTCACTCGGCAATATTTGTCAATGGCCTTTGTAAGAGGAAAACAGATAAAAGAAAGCTTTACCAACTAGCTGCTCCTCATGCATTCATCTCTTACACAGTGTACAATGTTATATACTCACAAACAGGGGGGAAATTATCAATGGACAAATAAGATCTTACCATCTCGAACTGCAAGAAAAAATTAAAGTTTGGAAGTTCTGAAAATTGTAAAGCAGCTATGAGCATGGTTCTTCATAAATATAATACTACGTAGCAATTCTGTAATCCTGTATAATAGCAGAGGTGATCACTTAGTCAACTGCAGAACTATGGAACAAGTACCCAATGCCCTTTTTACCTTTTTAAAGGAAGCATTCTTGAGATCAGACAGTCAGAAATATCGGCTTAACCAGTTCTTCTAACATTTGACTAATTGCATGAATTCTAAACATGGCTACCCTTCCACAGACTGATCCTGAGATTCCATCCCTCCACCTTTCCTCATCCTTTCAGGTGAAGCTCCTAGAGGGTTTGCCAACCCAGATTTAGGTAATGCAGACCAGGGGTATAAAACTTTGCTTTAGTCTAACCATCCAAAGAATTGTACCTTTGGAAGAAATTTGTTTATCCTTAAAATGCCACTTCCTTGTAAAAGATTGTCTTCTGCATTGGGTTATTCTCCTATGTCAACCAACTGTGCCTCTTTCCGCTATGTAATCAGGTCTGGAGCATTCTGAATAAAGGTTAATGGCCCTTAAGTGTTTACTTTTGTCATTAGAACATGAAATCACACACCTGTCAGATAAAGAAAATTTTGTGGTTTCAGGAAGTATGCCAACTGAGGAATCAAAGTATAAACCAAGCAGCAAAAGCGTCCAGAGCTACAGGTAGTCTGAGCTTTGCCATTTTCTTGGATGATGTAAAATTAAGAAAATAGATATCTTGTTTTAAGAAGAAACAATTATTCGCTGTTGGTCCCTGTCTTCTCTCTTTCTGTGCTTCATTCTCCTTCCTCTAACTAGTGGTTCTGAACCACGATGCCTCCAGATCTTGGACTACAAACTCCCATTAGCTCCGGAATCATTTTTGACCATGCTGACTAGACGTGATAAGAAAATTAGTTCACCATCATCTGGAGATACCCGATTTGTCTCCAAAAGCATTCCTGAGCACTTGCCATGCTAAGGATGATGGGAGTTATATAAAAAAAATGGAAGTACCCTGGTTTGGAAGCATTGCTCTAAACAATGGGCAAACAAATATGTGAAAGGGCTGAGAAACGTGTTTGAGGTTCCCATATCCTTATATTTTCTAAAGCCCATGAAATTCCAAAGGAAAGTTCAGATTTAGAAGCTATGTATTGTTCAGACACTAATTTGAGAAAAAGTAGGGATGAATCTGAGAAGGAACACACTTTAAGCTTCCCAAAGAGATCCAAGCTTGACAGCTCACAATCCCAGTGTTCAAGGTGAGGGGAAGGGGATTGTAGGTAGGGTCCCCCTGACTCATCAGTTGCTTCAGTTTCCTGGTTTCCTCTCCCAACCAGCTTTGAAGCTATGAAAGGGTGTGTCCTCACAGACAACATCATGATGTCCAGTATGGGCCATTGTGAGATCAGGTGGCCTGAGCCTTCTCACAGCCTCTGTCAAGTTATGGCACAGGACAGAAAAGCATTCTAATGTCCCATGCAAGCTTGGCATGGGCTGTGGAAAAGCCTGAGAATTCAGAGCCTGAAATGGGCCACATGATGTCATCACTGTGAAGCCTATGCAGGATTTTCTCTCAGTCATTAAGAGAGGATGCAGACATGAGGCAGACAAATGCTATCTGTAATCTCCTTCAGGGTTCACCTTCATAGGGGGCTCCGTTTGGGAGCCGTTTGTGCTTACAAACCCAGCCCTCTCAGGGAGGCTGGTATGCTGTGAGCAACATGCAAACCTTTTGATGCATATCCCTATACTTGAGTTAATATGCTACTATTTCAAAGACATCGTGGAATATAAATATAGATACATGCAAATGTGCTCTACCATTACTATTAACTATTGCATTTCACTCCTTTGCAAATGCATGGAATTCAGGATTCCTCAGATGTAACTAGTAATGCCATTTTATTTTGGAATAGGTACCACTGAAACCAAGAGGACTTGGTGGTAGAAGAGTGGGAAAGAAAATCCAAACACAGTGCCATACCTCTATCTTGTGAGCTTTTCCTTCTACAACAATTTTTTTTCATTATGTTTTAAGTGTATACAAGATTACAAATCACCCAAAACAAAATCTATTTCTTATAATATTAATGATACTTTGTAACTTTCATTTTTACCATTATCTGTTTTCCTAATTCACTGAATAAAGGTGCAATTCTACTTTCCCATGCCAATATGAGGGGAAATTCAAACTAGAATCAGTTTTGCATTCCATATTCCACAGGTATTACTGAAAGACAGTCTGGCTTTTCCCAGTACCTGCTCCATAGTTCCTAAGAAGCTACTGGAATTCTGCCTGAACCAGTTGTTGGAAGTAGCAGACCCAGTAAACAGGATATAATTCTACTCTAGACTGGAAGGGTAACTGCTGCCATTTTAGAACTTGTGCCAGTAAATATGCTGGTGCAAGAAGTTTATGTCAATTTCTATCACCTCCTGTCTCCACTGTAGCAGCATGACTTTCCCAATTTGAAAATCCTTGGAAATAGCATAGCGCTGGCATCTCATGTGAAATGTTTCTACTTCCTTCTCCTCCTGTCCTCAGGATTACCCCAATAAGGTTGGAGTCTTAAATCTGATTCTGTGCAGATATTAAAACTATATAATTATATACAACAGTAGATCTTACATTACAGCTTGTAAATTAACACTGGGTTTATCTGTTGTTATTTTAACAAACACACTTGTGTTTTTATACTGTATGTGTAAAACATTACGTAACTCAGGAATAGGAACTGTAAATTTAAAACTTGGTGTGCTGTTCATTTCAATTTCTCCTACTTTTTAAAAGAGGAAAACAACAATAATAAATGTACTCTTTCTCTATCTTCCACATACGAATTCCAAATTTCAAGTATGGATCCACCTCCAGATACCACATCCTTTAGGGCATTCGTGAAATCTTCTACTTGACAGCCTTCATAAAGTGATACAAACTCACTGGTTATGTGAATCTTCCCCTCAGATCATTTCCTTTCCAAAGTTTCCTGTCTCAGTTTCTCCTTCCTATATCAGTTACCCACTCCCAATGGCATTATAGTTTCAGGATACTTCTATATGGGCCAGTTCGTGAATTATCCCCAGTGCAGTCTGAAGTGACCAAAAGAAGTGGAACCAGGGACAGACTGGTGGAAACTGTACCCCAAGATACCTGCAAGACATCAGATCAGTTAAGATTCCTAGTCAACTAGTAAGAATGGTAACCATCTTCCAATCTGAATGAATGAATGAGTTACCCTTTTTGTTATGCTACTTGTTTGGTACAGAGTTTGGAAGGGTTTTCCCCTATGTTCCTCTAATCTGTAAAATAAGCAACTGTCACAGACTACAATATGCATCATTCTTGGTACACAGTACTATGTCATCATTGAGAAAGACAGTTGGTAATTATTTTGTCTTTGGTTATAGAAGGAAGAAACTGTTACCTGTGCTGCCTCCCAGCCCCATTGCCTGTATTTAGGATCATGTGTGAACCGCCACATGTACCAGTATGTCTCTATCACCTCTGGTCTTAAAATGTAGTATTTTTCATTTTGCCGCACTGCTACTGCTTCCACACCACCATCAAATTTAAAAGCTTCAGGGCCCAGTTTTAATGCTGAAAAAGGAGGAGGGGGAAAAACATTTAGTCTACCAAAGTTTTATGAAATTGCTGTATCAAATATAGTTACAAATCTTTTGAGAGAATTCTTCCAAATTTGACAAGACATTCTATAGCTGGAATGGGAGGAAAGGAAAGGAGTGGAAAGAGTTGTGAAAGCTGAGGGAATAGGGAGCCATGGGGAGGCTATAGGAATATAAATTTGATTATGTGACAAGTCCATTTCCCCATAGTTGCCTCACTGGAAAACCTACAAGATTTTAAAGCCCCCGTTTTGCCTTTTTCCCCAGTTAAGCAAATGTTAACATTAGAAAGGATGCTCACTTGTCCTGTCGTATGATTCGTGGCACGTATGTGCAATTTCTGCCCCGAGCTGTAAGTAGTGTCCAGCTTTATCATCTCGAGAACCATCTGCTGCCAGAGCAAACAGTCCTCCAGCAAAGCACGTGAGATGACCCATTTTTCTCTCAAGGTGACCATTCTTCCATTCCCCAATAAAAGTTAGACCTCCGCTGGACTTTCTGATAAGATGCTTCTCAATGGCCTATAAAAAAAAGGATACCCACAAGTTAACTTAGAATCATAAAATATTCAATACAGCAAGTGAATCATGCATGCCTTTTTATGGATTTCAGATATAAAAATATATTCCAGACACGACTTCTGTCCTGCAAGGCACCAAAGAACAATATACGTGACCCCCCAGAGCTATGTGGCTTTGGGAGTGTGGGTAGCTTGCTCTTGCTATAAGGAGTCCTGATACCTTCTTTTAAAAAGATGGAATGCGATCATGGATATGGGCATTCCGATTCCTTAATGCATGTAGTAGTAGTGTGTACAAGTTCTCCTCCTTCTGCAAAATTGACTGGGCTTTTTAAACATCAAAGCCTAGCAGGAGCTCCAACACTTGGGAAAAAGTGCCAGCAAGCATTTCTTGGCAGTGCGAGATTTCCTGCAGCCATGCTTTGCTTTAGCTTTGAAATGCCCAGTTGATGTATGGTATTTGGGCAAGGGGGACAAGCACACATCCCATTCATTCAGTCCATTTCTGACTGCTTGATTTTTCTGAACTTCCATATCAACTAAAATAGCACAATGGGTTTTTACTGTCCATTTCTGTCCTTGGTTTGTTATTTTGTGCTAGGCTTCTTCAGTTCTGCACAAGGGGGTTCTCCTCAGCAATTTCTGAGCATGTCAGGCAGATTTAGTAGCAGATTCTTTGGTCTCAGATTCTTCAGGGCTTTACACATTAACACCTTAAATTGGGTCGCTAACATATAGTCACCCACTAGCTACCAGGCCAAATAAAGGTTTATGTAAGATCAACAGGAAAGGTCACCATGCAGTAGACCACAACTGGTCATTCTCTATAGCGGTGTCTCCTTTCTGGAATGTTCTCCCTCCTGATAGTCAAGAAGTGTCTACAATAACATCCTCACATTCATAGTGTGAATAGTCTGTTCTCTACCACTTACTGTATTAAATTCTGGCTTTGTGTAATTTTTATATCTTATAAACAACTTTGAGATGTTTGATGTGTAATTCACTTTACAAATTAAACAGTAATAAATCCATTATCTGGACTCACCCAGCCAAACCCCTCTGAGTACTCTTTCAACTAATCCTAAGCAAATACTACCTTAAATAGTAAATCTTCCTTTGCTGAAGGTGAAGAGTTCCAGCCTAACATTTTTCTAAACACAGTGATTCTCAGTTAACAAAAATTCTTTCTAGGTATACTGAGGAAACAATCCATCATGTGGTTCCCTGACATCTGTAGCAGTTTTGCCATCTTAGGAAGAGCTTTACAAAAAAGTGGTGAAAATTCTTGCATAATATACTTGTATCCATCTTTTGTAAGACTTTCAAAATGTTTAATCGCTTTGTAAGCATGCCTCTGTCCCTTACAAGATAGGTGTATCAATGGCTACTAGAATGGATGCCTGTTTCCTCCAGGTTGAAGAGATGGGCAAGATGCCTCTACAGACCAACTGCACGGCATTTACTGTATAGCAGGTGAAGATTTTGCCTTTGTCTTCTGCTTGAGAATGCTTGGAAGCAACTGGTAGGCCATGTGTGAGACAGGATGCCGGACTAAATGGGCTGTGGCTTGATTCATCAGGACTGTTGTCATGTTCTTATTACAAGGAGAATATATTAGAACTATGAATTCTTAAAGCTGCAGTTCTATGATGTTTCTCTCCCCCCCTGCCATTCCAGACCTGCTCCAGTATCTGTGGGGGACAGATTGTAAGAACTACTGTGGTTACAGGAAATTGTAGATACTACGAATGCCAGGAAATTGTGTTCGATTCCCCATGATTCACAGGGAAACAGCACAAGATTTCCCACAAATCCTGAGGAGGGCAGCTACTGAGGAGGTGCCTGTGGGGGTGAGGAGGCTGATCGATATGGGAGCAGACCTGTCCTGAATCCTGGGTAGGGACATGCACAAATGTTCTAAACATTTGAAATTCGATCGAACGTGGACATTTAAATTCGATTAGAATGTCTTCACATTCGAATTTAGACATTTGAATGAATTTCAAATGTTCTAAAACATTTGTTCAAATCATTCAGATCTAGATACATATATAATATGAATATCATACGTATCTGTATGCATTTGTGCTTATAATACGGAATTAAAATGGGATGCATATGGGATAAAACGGGATGCATACGAAATGTGTACAGATACTTATAACAATGCAAATGTAGTCAACATTCTATCTTTAAATACGAATGCTGTCGACATTTGTATCTTCAAATTCATATCTAACATTCAGACGAATAGATTCAAATGTATCAGATTCAAATCAGTTTTTGTTGCATTCGAATTTAAACATTCAAATCGAATCAAATGTTTTGACATTCAATTTGACTCGAATCCGAATGCAAAAAAACATTCGTGCACATCCCAAATCCTGGGGTCACTAGTTCAGTAGCTGGCGTGACTCTATCCCTGATATTCTCTTGTTTTTTTGTGAGGGGAGGGGAAGTAGAAGACTAGTGTTAAGTATGGAATAAGTGCAAAAGCTCTCCACATCTACTTTGGCCAAAGCCCTAGGTGGGTTTGGGATTATAGCACTATAATTGCTCTTATGACAAACAACACCAACTCTCATCTGACCTTAGGTACAAAGTAGCTTACAAATCAGAATTCAGGATATACTCCCATGTGTGTATCAGAGAGTTCAGGAAACTGGTCACCATGTTTCCTGTAATTCAAAGATAGATATACATTTTATTGTTTTCTCTTTAACTGTGGAAATAGGTGTAGAAGTAGACTGATCTCAGTAAAGGTATCAGGTAAGTAAATCCCTTAAACCAACAGTTCTCAACCTTCCTAATCCCGCAACCCCTTAATGCAGTTCCTCATGTTGTGGAGACCCCCAACCATGAGGGAGGGGCAGCTGGGAGAGAGGAGGGAGGGGCAGTGGGAGACTCGTTGCAACCACTCTGAAAGGGTAGTTCAACCCCCAAAGGGGTCACAACCTACAGGTTGAGAACCACTGCCTTAAACTGTATTCATTGCAATTGGATGCTCTTTAGGCTTTTCCAGTTCAGTAACTATAGAATATTGCTGTTAAGAACCCAAAGATACACAGCCATGTGCCTTAACTCATCAATTAGCATACAATCATGCATCTGAGTGTTTGGTACCCAAATGAGGATTATTTAGAATTCAAGATAATGGCCAATATTTTTTTCATTTACAATACCTGTAGAAACAACTCAGAATGGGAAGTCACAGTTTAACGTTCACCGAATTTACAGCACTTGTACACTTTTAATAAACTATGGAACCTAATACAGGTCTGTGCAACTTCAGCTCTGTCAAATGCAGAATATTGGCAAGAGTTACCAATTATCAGCAGGCCACAGCATTGGATAAATGACATCAAATGAATCAAGGAAAATATTAATTAGTGTAATTTTGTAGTCTTGATAATACCTAAAAAAGCAGAGAATTACTTTGTTCTTAGGGGAGAGGAAATCTTTTTTGTTTGTACAGGGAAAAGGGAGAGCAATGCACTATAATCACCTCAACAGCATCATCATACATTTTCCTTGCCTCCGTGTCCATCTTATCCGACATCAACCAGGCTTTCAGCAAGTACTCATAGAAACTATCTCCTAAACCACCCATGGATGTGTGATCTGTAACAGAGGAGGACAGAGAGTGGGTAAAATTGTTGTATACATGCTACCAGCATTTACTTTGGCAAAAAAGGAGTCTGGATCAAAACAACCAATGCTTTTAAATAATTTTAATCCACTTAAGTAATTTATGCACTGAGGTTCTCCATGAAGTAGTCATTTTCCTAAAGCATGGTTCCACATATGTTTATATAGGCTGTATATTAATTATGATTTGTTTTGCATTACTGAACACAGGAGAAGAGGTTCTTTGACAAACATGTTTATATTTTACTATTGCAGCCAAAGCCAAAAGAAAGAAAAGTATAATTTTATACTCTTATAGTATAATGAATGATGCACAAATGAAAACAGTTTAAATTAGAAAGGTGAACATAGCCAATAAAATTGTCTTGTTCTGAATATCTGAGCTAAAAAACAACAACTACAACTTAGACTTTAACCAATATTCAGTTCAGCATTGCTTGTAATATTGTAATATTTCCCTAACATAAATGCCTACTCACTTACTCAGAATTAAGCATTCAAATAAATACACTTGGGCCAAATTTATGTTGAAATCCATACCTTATCCACTCAAAAATAATTTTGTCCAATAGCTCCTGCATTCAGTAAAATGAGTTAAGACTGCCACATAACAAAGTAATGCTCAACTCAGTTCATAGGAAGCCATTACATTTCTGCACACGGCTTCTTGAAATTGGTTTCAAGAGTAATGGCAGCTGAACAATCAAGTTCAGCATTGCTGTCAAAAAACTTTTGCCAGCTCAACTGCTGGAATTCAATCTCGCACCGAAAGCCCTTTCCCTTGCCACAAACAGCTTCAACATATAATTGCCACGGGCAATCTTAGAACCACATCTGTGTGTTATGGTTTGAATGGACCCTCCAATTCCAACAGAGTTGGAAGCTTAACTACATAAACTAATCCTGGATCCAGCCACATGTGAACTAAATAAGCATGAGAGGAAAGGCCCTCCTCTCTTTTTTCATTTACTAACAAATTAATGTCAAATATCTGCTAGCACTAAGTGCTCAAGTCTAATCCTCCAATGACAAAATAATGAACTCCTTTTTTACATATTCGTGCCTCAGTAAGTACTTTTTTGGATCACACAGAAAACACTCAAACAAACCTTGTGAGATTTTAAAGGTAGCTAAGCATAGTGTCCAATAGGGACAACAGTACCCTGAGCTTCATCTGGTACCCACAAGCAGTGGGTACAGTGGTGTGTATTCAAAATTCCAGATGTGCCCACCAGACCAAAAACACTGGCAATTCTAACTTAAACCATACAAATAATACAAAGCAGAAAGTTATTTAAATCTACAGCTAAGTTTACTGTACTACTAAGTACAGCACTCCATCAATGGTCAAGGCAGGCATTTTCTAAGAATGGACAGATCTGTCAAGCTTTGTTTCTCACAGCCTTTGATCTAATCTAAAATTCCATTCACCCTATTTTACATCAATTTCCTATTCTAAAAAAAAGTGCTCTTCATAAGTACACATTTTTATCTAATGCACATCTCTGCAAGCAATTTTCCTAATTATCTCTTTACAAGACATTTTCCCTAATGCACACATCTTTGTGTGCATCTTCAGATATGTATTTTGAAAGCTGGGGGGGGGGGGTTAGAAAATTGCAGTACAAATTCAGATAAATGTGAATTTTGAAATACACTAGCTTTTCAGGTGACCTATAATGGCAGTAGCCCAGTGGCAGAGTCTCTCCTGTGAACATACAAGCTCCTTGGCCCAAGCTTTGGCATATCCTGGAAGTAAGCAATTGCAATCCACTTCTATTTTGTTGCCAAGGAAACTGCACAGATATGTTGATTTAGATACCAACAGTTTATCTCAAAGTGACAGCAAATTTACTCAGGATATGAGAATTTTATTATGTAAATTATTTTCTTTCCAGCCTTAACATCTTCACAATATTTCTCTTGGGTAGCATGTTTATCTGTTGTTTGAATACCCTGCCTGCCACAGTGTTCCTAGTGGCCAATCTGAGTCCAGTGTTTTTCTTAGGCCCCATTTGGCTCAGCATCTTGGTAAGAAATCTGAACGAAGGTGAAGGTAACAGACATTCTCAGAGCAATTCTCCAGTGGAAGGATCTGTTTGAAAGCCTCATTCTGTTCTTGTTGCCCCATGAGTCCCCCTCAGCAGGCCAACTATTGGATTTTTCAGAGTTCTGCAAATGATAGGAAGCTGGAAAGGCAATGCAAAGGTTTTTTAACAGTTGGAAAAAATGGCTATGCTTCATCTGAAGAAGAGAATATGAGGCATAATGAAATTATGCCAGACTTTGAGACTATGACACTGAAAATGGTACAGACATTCTTTCATACTAAATAGAGCAGGACAAGAACCCATAAAGGAAGTCATGTGGAAGCAGATTTTGTTCAAACATTAGGAGAGGTTTCCTAATAAAAAGCCATTCCAAATGGAATACATGATCTTGATATGTTTCCCATTAAGGAAATATCCAGATTATTATCTCTCACATCCTGTCTATATTATGAAGCCTGAATTGAGTATGGCGCTTAACCACATATCTTAGTTTCTCCCAGCAACATCATTATGCAGAACAGGTTTTTTGTTAAATTTTGCTTTTCAGCCATAAATGTTCCCCATAACAGTACTGCAGAGAAGTCAAAGGAAGGCTGACTTGTCCTCTAAAGAGAACTGGATGAGAGAAAATGCCTCAGGATGCAACAGTGATAAAGACACCGAGAACAGAGGTGAGAGAACACTCCCTAAATAAAAGCACTAAAAATGTGGCCTTCATCTAATTTTAGAAAGTTCTCACTAACTCTGTGGAAGTACAGGAACTGTATGTAAGAACAAAGAACTAGCAATATATATCTGATTTTAAATGTTGTTACCCACCCTGAGACCTTCGGGTATAGGGCGGGATAGAAATGCAAATAATAAAGAAAGAAAAAACAAAGCAGATTCAGAGAAGAAGAAGAGTTGGCTTTTCTACCCCTCTTTTCTCACCCATTCAACGGACTCAAAGCAGCTGACAGAGCTTTCTATTCTTCTCCCCACAACAGAACATCCTGTAAGGTAACGGGCTGTCAGAAGAGAGCTGTGACTAGCCCAAGGTCACCCAGCTGGCTTCATGGAGGAGGGTGGAATCAAACCAGGTATTCCCAGATAAGAGTCAGACTCCTTAACCACTAGACCAAACTGGCTCTGATACAAACTGGCTCAGTATTTTAAATGCAATTATGAACTGGAGATGAACATGCCCAAATGTATCAATTACTGTTGCAATTTAAAATGGAAGAAGAGCAGTTTAAAGATTGGATGATAAAATGGTCTAAGAATTTTGGTTACAATGTAAAAATGAATCAACTGAAAAATTTGTGGTCAAAAGGTCTGAAATTTACATTGTTATAACTGTAAAGAAAACTTCTATATGATGTTTCGAAGGCAAACAACACCAGCAAAATTGGCTGATACATAAAGATGTTTTAAATGTTTGTTGGATATGTGAAAAACAAGAAGACACTTTCTACCATATGTGGTAGACAGGTGAAAAAGAAAAAAATATGTTGAATACAATTACATGGCTTATATAGAAGATTTTGAAGAAAAATATACAAATGAAACAGGAACTTTTTCTTTGGGGTCTGACAGTCTCAACATTTGAAAAAAAATACTTCAGTATATTTATTTATTTATTTATTTACATTTCTATCCCGCCCCATACCCGAAGGTCTCTGGGCGGGTAACAACATATTAAAATAGAATATACATTAAAAGACATTAATATGATCACTACTGCAGGACAGCTGTGCGCACAAGAGTGGAACCCATCTTTTCCCTCCATGAAGGACTGATACTTAATAGTCTCAGTAGAAACTGATAATTAACATTTTTGATTAAGGAAAAATCATTAGCTTCTTTCCTAAAGAATTAGGAACCCCTTGTTGGCTTTCTGCTTGGAAAAGAAAGTGATATCTTAGTGTTGGGATTTGAAGATAAATGTACTAAGAATTATCAAAATAAATGAAATTACTGCAATATTACTGAAGGGGTATAAATATGACTTTGCTTATAATTGTTAAAAGCAAGACTGGAAATCTCTGAAGTATCTACATATATCATTCTCTGATTTTTTCTTTTTGTCCTATATTGTATTGCTTTAATTTTTGTAGTTTTTATAGTATTTTGAAATTCTCATTAAAAATTATCTTTAAAAGAGAGAGAGAGATTATATTGGCATGTCTATTTTTGAAAAGGTAGTTTACCCAGGATAAAAAGCAGTTGAGACCAAGATCCACAAATGAACCTAAGTTTACTCCACACTTTCTACTTAGAAACAAATTCCACTGAGAATATAGCTCAAATGCATCAGAACACCAAGAATAAAAGCAAAACCTTGACAAAGCGATGTGCCTGTTTCATGGGTTTGGGAACAGTGTTAAATGGTTAGTCTGAGAAGTAAATGCAACTTTTATTCGCTTCCCCAAAAAACAAGACCAGACACTCACTTTACTGGTGTCAGCTCTAGGCTAATCTGAATGATGCAGCAGTACTACAAATGTTTTTCTTCATTTTTCTATGCCTGTTCCCAATAAACAACTGAGAAATACCAAAGGTCAGTGAATAAACTGTTGCAGAAATTTGATCTGTTGCAACAATTCACTCTGTGAAATTACACGTACAAACCAGAAAATGAAGCCTGCCACGCTGGAATAAGATGGCATAATGATTCTAGCGTGTAGGCATGCTTACTTAAAAAGGATAAATTGATTAATTAGAGCCAAACAAGCAGTCTGGCTTGTTCTGAGGGACAGTCTTCATTCTATATTTCAAGTTCAGAGCAACAAATTTTTATTTTTAGACTTGCTTAATCTTGGACAACATATCTATCAAATTTTCTTTTAGTACAACTAGGTCATTACGGCACTTTGACATACACTGCATGGTCTCATTCAAAAGGCTGAGGGAGAAATGTAAAGTAACCAAGTTTATTCATAACAAGGTAACTTAACCTTTGACATTTTTTGAGCACAAACTGTAAGATATACATGTACAATACTATTTTGGGCTATATGTTTTCAGGACGTAAAAGTATCCCATTTTGGTACTGACAGACTTCATTCACAAGTCACCGCTAAATAACACTCAAAGCAGATCTTTGCATTTATTTGCTCTTTCCCTCATCCTCAAAATATACCCATCCTTCCTATAGGTCAGTAGTCCATTCCTAGGAAGCACCATCTTCCATAAATTGCAAGGAGGAGTCAGAAGTGATTGCCACTTCCACTTACAAACAAGCTTTGGAAATCTCTTTCAGAATGTATTTTTTCACAGTATGATTTCACACTATACAATGGAAGTTGATATTAGCAATTGTGTACACCCTAATCCATGCTGAGAAAGAAAGAAAGAAAGAAAGAAAGAAAGAAAGAAAGAGAGAGAGAGAGAGAGAAAGAGAGAAAGAAAGAAAGAAAGAAAGAAAGAAAGAAAGAAAGAAAGAAAGAAAGAAAGAAAGAAAGAAAGAAGTATGGGAGGAGTGATTTTATTCCAATTTCCTTCTTCCCCCTTCCAAGTTTATGAAAAAGACTTGTTTGCTGTGGCATCTAGATTATGGATATTGATAAATTGCTTTCAAACTAGAACTGGGTTAAACTCTATTTGCAAACCTGCTTTGTAGGCAAAATAATAATTACAGTCACTCATACAGTGAGGTTGAAAACTAGAATGTGAAAAGAAAGAGTGAGCATAGAGACAAGTTTCTGAGGCTAAACACCTCTTCCAGCTGAGCAGCTGAATAAAGTTCCAAATTAATTTTGATGTTATAGATCTGTAAAAGGTTATCAGATGTATAAAAATAATTATCTAGATTATATACAAAAAGAAATACTCACGCTGTCCCCAACGTCCTGTCCTTGGATTCAAGTAATTTGGATAAAGTCCATTGGGGCGGTCCATTTTTTGAAGTAGCTTACGAATATGCATAACCTATATGAAAGAAAATGATCACTGCAGTTTGTAAAACTGAATTATATTCTTTGGTTATCAATTAAAATTTTAAATATGAAGAATCTGAAAGGCTAGGTGCTTCTTGAAAAAGTTGTAAACATTAGCCATAATCACCTAGCACTAAAATTTCTTGTTTGGAATAATATTTATTGTTTCCAAATTATATATAAAATCAGCATCAATACAGATTTTTCACACTGCACCCACAACGAGTGCACAACTAACCTTGTCATAGTAGACAGGATTGCCAGTTAGGTAGCTGAGGTGTACAAATTCCATGTGAAGTGTACCGAATTCAGACAGGATACTGCTGCCAGCAGAAGCCCAGCCCCAGTTGCGACCTACGCCACTAGAAAGAAAAATCACACTTATGAGACAGAGAAAACAGAGTCTCCTCCCCTTTCAGGCACTGTTATTTGTTGTTTTAATGAGTTCATTTTTAATTATGTTTTGTATTTATTTTACTGCACCCACTCTGAGATTTCACTATTAGTATTACACAGTACCTCAGTTAAGCAATATAACCACATTTTGCAACAGAGTAAATATCAGTTATGACAACAGAGCACTGGTGGCCAAGAGAAAGGAAAACTGCTCTTGCTGCCACATAATCTCTCATTCTTCACCACTGGCTGTTTGCCCCCAATGACGTGTAGTTACTTTTCCCCATACAAAGGAGATTTCAGCATTCAGAGAAACAGGCAAGACAGAGTGACTGGAAGGACATAAAGAAAAGGGAAGCATAAGCATGTGGAACAACCCTTTGAGATAAAAGCCAAGCAAGCAGATAACAATGAAAGATGATGGGTAATTAAAACACTGACAAGCATTTCTTGCCATCTCATACTTCTGGGCACCAGTGCATGATGTACCAGAACAGACTGGGCTTCTGAACTGAACTGGATACATTTAAACAGATTGGGTACTGATATCCAAAGCTAGCACTGACAAGAAATGCTAGACAGCACTTCTGTTTTTGCTCCTCTAACATCCTCATAATTTCAGAGGGGTGAATTACTCTCTGCACATGCCATGAGAAACATCTGAAAATAAAAGTAATCAAGAAAGAAAAGAACTTATTGCCACAATAATCAGTAGGGAAAAAGAAACCAGTACAAAATTTCAAATAACAGGGTTTTTTTTTCAGCATCCCAACCAAGTGTCATAAAATTATTGAATCACACATATCAAAGAGTTGGCACTATCCATTGCTGCTTTCAAGTTCTAAGACCTCAAACCCTTAATAATTTCATGATTTTAATGTTATCCCCAACAACATCAATTTATCTGCATGTTTCTGGTATTTTATGTACAATTCATGATTCATAAGGACCTTTTTTTGTGTGCTGTCAGCAAGTACTGTACAAGATCTGTGATTTTTCAGATGGTCTACCAGTGCAAACTTTAATCAGGTTGCTATAAGGTGGGAGATGTAAAGGAGAATTCTATATAAAAAAAATACAAATTTATATTGGATCCAGTACTGTTAGAATGGATCTATTTTCTACAGACTCCATAGGAGAGGGAGATAGGAGGAAGTAAGGGTGAGATTTTGAGGGAAAGAGCCAGGAAAGGGGGATTGAAGCAACCAGACCCAATGAAGGCCACTGCCCCCCACTTTTGAAAAAGCAAATGCCACACACACCCAGGCCTCATATTCTTCATGTAGAAAATATCTCAGTATCAAAATCTACTAGTAAATTCCTTTCAGTTACTTCCTATTTCTAGCAAGCTTCTCAAGCTTCATTTTATTGAAGGATTTTTGCATACACATTAAATGTTGGAAAAATGAAAGAACAAAAAGAAAGAAAATGAGATTAGAAGAAAAAAATAAAAAAAGTTATCCAATTTCCTCTTTGGTAATTATACGTATTTTTTTCACTTCTCTCTTTAAATGTTATAGCTGTTTAACTTCTTTGGACAATTCAAATCTATTACATTTCAAACCCTAAAATTAACAAGTCATTTTCTTCTTATTCAGAAAGCCTAGTGATCTCTACAATCAAACATGTCAACTTATTCATTTCCAACATTTCACACCTTTTCAGATTCACCATTGCCCAAGGAATTCCTGTAGGTGTGTTAAAGGCAGGAAGAAGTTTTTCAGCCAGCTGCACTGCTTTTATTTTGAATACCTGTAACACAAGGAACAGAGTTAAAGCATAATGTACTATCTATAAATCAGCCCTAAATGTTCCCATTCAGAAGAAAGTCTAAATGATATTCTTATACAACTTAGTATACGAGTCCTAATTTAAATATTTTTTAACCTATGTTTTTTCTTCCCTCTGGGTTCTAATATGGTTCACAGAGAACAATTTAAGGCAAAACTACAAGATCATAAACTCAGTAGCCAGTAACATGAATAAATAAAAGCCACCACAAATTACATATAAGATTTTACGTTCTATTGAAGTGAAGGTCTGGGCAACTTAAATAAATATCATCTACATCAGTCATGTCAAACATACGGCCCGCGATCGCACAGGAGGAGGAGGCGC
>MTQE01002560.1:10938550-10956275 GCA_014337955.1 Aspidoscelis marmoratus | reverse complement strand
ATTTAATATATGGCTCTCTGCAAAATTGAGTTTGACACCTCTGATCTACATGATAGTAAGTTTAAGTGCCTAATAAGTGATCCATAATCTAAGCACAAATCACAGAAATGGCCCTGGTCTGGGTAACATACCAAGAAGTAAATGTACCCAGACTACCACTTCAACAGACTACTTCAATATGTGAGCATGTTCCTACAGGAGAAAGCTGAAAGACAAGCCAGTAACTATAAGAGACCTTTGAGCCTGTATAGCTTCAATTAATATCTTCCTTCGATTCATGAACTAAGACTTCAAATTTTATTCTCTGCTATCAGAGTTACAAATGCTCTTTATGTTTATTGGCAAGCTGTGGGCCTCTGGAGATAGGAATAGCTGATAGTTCTGGAAAACATCAGGTGCTAATGGATCATTTGGCAAAAATGGGGTAATTTGCATTACTTTCCAGAGCGGAGTACATACAAAGATGACAAGATATCTGTCTCATTCAAAAAGAGCACTGAGAATGCCTTGTGACTTTCTACACTAATCGCAAAGATGTATCATTTATTACAATTTAAAAGTTTTGCTTAGCAGAGGGCCAACCTTATGTATTAAATATAAAAATAAGACTTGCAGAATAAACATCTCCAAAAGCCTGATTTAAGCAACCCTGATTATTTTGTGATAAGAGTTCTGAGCTGCAAACCAACTAGGTCCTCAAGTAGGGGATTTATCTCTGACCTTGCACTCTAGGAAATGCACAGTGAAAAGGGGTCTTCTCCCCTACGTCCCTCCATGAAGCCTCTGAAGGGCAGCAGATGAAGACACATTCAGGGACAGTGAAGCACTTAAGGATGCTATGACATTTTATGTAATCTCATCAACTGTGTAAAGCTTGGGTTATGTTATCACACATAAGATGTTAAATACTGCAGATAAAAGAGAATCCACGTTCTGCTCTACTGTCTTTCCCAATCTAAGTCTGTAACAGTAGCCTAAGATTCGGGAGCCTACACCAACAGTGTTTATGAACCTCCCAGAAAGGAGAGGTCTTTGCCCTCCCAACTGCCATGTGAATCAGAAGTGATGCCTGCTGATGAAGAGTCTTGACTTCAGATTTTTATATGTTCAAAGATGGCAAGCCATTTGTTCCAAGCACCTTGTCATATTTTTTCGCAAAACATATTCAGCATTAGTGCTCAAGTGAATTTGAGACCAAATCCCTTTTCACAGAATTGGAGACTTCAGTAATAATTATGAAATGATAATAATGATGAAAGCTTGGAATTACGTTTCCTGCCATAAATTTTGAGATGTAACAGCACATTCATTCTGAGGCATGTAAAAGACTAAGATAAGAGCAACTTTTCTTATTTCTGACATGAGATGCAACCACATTCTGTCTACCATATTGCAAGGCATGCCATATGTCTCCCTATGCATGCAAAATGATTTTTTAAAAAATCAGATGGATATTCTCCTTCTTAAGGTAAAAAACTAAATCAAGGTTTAGTTCCTAGGAGATACGGCTCAAAACTGAGGTCACTGTTCAATGATGATCTTAAGTGACTATGAATGCATAGATGTCTAAAAATTCTGGCTAACAATAAAAGCAAACAGAAGGTTCTCCTTTTTTTTTTCTTTTTTTTTTTTGTAATCTCTCAAAAACTCTCATCTAGTAGAAGGGCCAAGAGTTTCTCTCTCAATCAAATCTATAGCTTCCTGAAGCTGCTATCCCCCAAAATAAACCTGGAAAGCATTATGTTACTAATGTTAGACTAGTCAAGAGGCAAAAAACAAAGAGACAAGCAATCACTCAATTGCCTGTCTAACATCATTCTCTGCCTCCAGTGACTCAAATCGCATCCACAAACAACCTTTGAGCAAGAAATGTACACCACATACGTTAAGTTCCAAACAGTATTGAAACCAGAATATTTATTTCACTTCAAGTTCCCATCTGAGCAGCCCCCATTTAAACACAAGCTAAATAGCATGATGTACACCCAGGTAGCTGGTAATTAAATTTGCCCCATCAGTTTTAGACGTATAAAGAGGGAGACTTTAAGTTATTAGTGTCATATGGCCGGGTGCAAGTTTACACTATTCTGACCTCCTCCTCGCCAAGAAGGAAATTCAAATAGCATGCTAAGAACAGCCAAATTCTGCAATCTGTATATGCTGTACAAATCCAGCTGGCTGGAGTAAATTTTCTTAATTTCCATGTAGAGGAACAATGAACTTAGTAGGGCATGAATACAATGCTGACCTTGGCACCTTTTAACTTCAGATATTTCAATATTAATATCTCGAATAAAATTAAACAAAGATTTGGGCTGCTGATACCTACAGTCACTATCTAATTTCATCATTATTCTATGCTAGAAAATAATATGGTTCCTGACTCCCGCTGTTGGATTATGATCACTTGCAGATGAATGAAACCCATGAAGTGATTTAAAAAACCAAGACTTTGTTCTCCTGAGAGATCTCTGTCACAAACAGCAACCCTTATAATAAATTTACCTCTTGTCCTGAAAGGTAATAGGCTGCCAGCAAGCCACCAATGAAACGGATGTTGACTTCAAAGACAGACACCTCAGAATTCTTGGAAAGGAAACAGGAGTTTTTTAGATTCAAGTTAAATGTTAGCATACACAGATTCATCATACAGTCACACCTCAATTTCTGCAAGAATTCAGTTCTGTGGAAATGGAGTAGAAGCCAAATCCACACAAAACAAGCAACTGAAATTAAGCATGAGGTACAGACAGTTAGAGGGACTTACTTCAGGCCAACTGGCCTGGAGTGGGGGTGCAGCCACAATGGAATATCTTTAGCTTCTCCATCTTCATTTTTGAAGGAGGAGATGAACAAAAGACCGTGTATCTCCAATAAGGGTGAGGGTCCTAGAGTGACCCAAGCCATACAGAAGAAGCTAAAGCAATGGAGAGGGGCCAGTGATCCAAATGTTACACAATCTGTAGGAAGAACCAGAGGCAATAACAGAAGATAGCTCATTCCCCAAATGCCTTCTTATGAGCAGCTGACTGAATTGCAGCAAGAATCTTGCAGGGGAGCCTCACTCAATGCTTGTTCCTTTCTCACCAGGCATCAGAAGATGTGCCCCATGAAGCTCCTTGCTCCATTTTGGTCTAGTGGTTAGGAAGCCGGACTCTTATCTGGGAATACCGGGTTCAATTCCGTCCTCCCCCATGAAGCCAGCTGGGTGACCTTGGGCTAGTCACAGCTCTTTTCTGAGCTCTCACAGCCCCACCCACCTCACAGGGTGTTTTGTTGTGGGGAAAAGAACAGAAAAGTTTTGCCAGCCGCTTTGAGTCCCCTTAAATGGGTGAGAAAAGTGGAGTAGAAAAGCAAACCCTTCTCCTCTTTCTCCTCCTTCTTCTTCCAACCTAATCAGCAGCTAACAGACACATCTGGCGAGTGAGACCTTCTACTATTGCCTTTGCTTCTCTCCCGCTGCTTCTTATGCATGCTTCTTCCATTCACTGCCTCTGTTGCCTCCGACAGTTTTTCTACAAATCAAATCACCCTTGCGGCAGCTGCCTTCTTCAGAAGATCCTCCTCCTCCTCTACCCTTCCCTGCCCTCAAATGCAAACGTGGAGGCTAAACCATGCAGTAGTGAGGAAACTGACCACAAAGATAAAGGGAAAGTCACAATCAGTCAGACATGCAATTGTGAAAATGCATTGACTGAAAATGCTCACACCAAGATCTTATATAGCACACACATACACATATATATACTTTTTCTCCAAGAAGCACATAATTCTGTTCTGGAGAAGCAGAAAGGTATGGAAGTAAAGAGGGTGGGATTCTGTACTCCCCAAGCCCTTCTGTAGCACTCTCTCTTTTCTAGGTCAAGGCCATGCCCTTTGCTAGCAAAGCAATGGAGCAATCTGTGGTATTTGTGGCTGTAAAGCATATTGCACGGCCATAAGATGCTGTGCGTCACTCCCCAGTGCCAGAGCAGCGACAGATGGGTTAATCTGAGGCAGCAACTGTCTCAAGGCTGCCTAACTAAGTTTCATGGATGAGTGACATATTCCAACACTGTGACCCCTACACCACCGTCATTCCTAATGGTATTTCTTGCTCTGAATGGGCAGTAAGTTTTTTGGACAACATTTGCTCATTTGGCGGGACAGAACAGATCTTTGGAGTCACTTACACAGTATCTTTTGAGTATACAAAGAATTAACATTCCACTCTGGCTTGAAAAAGTGAAATGCAATATTAAATTCAAGCTATCTTGTGAAATACATAGGCATGGAACTCCTATTGGTTTAAAATGAAGGAATAAGGCTTAAAAAGCTGAGGTGCTGGAGTGGTTCAGATGTAGCAACATATTATACTGTTACTGTATGAAGAATAAACCACAGCAAACTTCAGGTTGTCAGGGTTCCCTTCTTAACTTTTATTCCAGAAAAAAAGTTTGGCACCTTTTGCTTCAGGATTATACTAGTCACAGTTTACTATTAGCTTTTGGCTAAATGATGGTCATGTTTCCCTCACGACAAACGTTATTGTTTTAATTGACATGGTTCTATTTTGAACATGTTGGATTTTAAATATTCTTGTGTTTTTTATTGTTTTAATATATACTGTTTTATGATATGTTGCATTTTAAATGTTGTTACCTGCCCTGAGACCTTCAGGTATAGAGAGGGATAGAAATATAAGTAAGTAAGTAAATAAGTAAATAAATATTATGCTCTAATCTGGGCAACTGCAGCTAGACCAGAGATTCTCAACCTTCCTAACGCCGTGACCCTTTAATGGAGTTCCTCATGTTGTGGAGATCCCCAACCATGGGGGCAGAGCAGCTGGGAGGTGGGAGGGAAGGGCGGTGGGAGACTCGTCGCGACCCCTCTGAAAGGGTAATTCGGCCCCCAAAGGGGTCCTGACCCCCAGGTTGAGAACCACTGAGCTAGACTGTAATAAGTCAACATCTAATGAGTGCTATGAAGCCAAGTATTTCAATTATCTGTAGTTTAGAACAACTAGATTAATGCAGGAGTTGTGGAATGCTAAATTGCATTTAATTATAATTTCAAGTAAGAGAGTGCTATCTCTTCACAGTCCCAATGAAGGAAGAAAGGAGGGAGATTATCCAAATGAGGCCATATGAAATGCATTTTAGTTAACAGCATAGAACATAAGCACTGGTCTTATACAAATAAGCTTCTTTTATTTTTGCTACAGTGACTTAATGAAGGAAAATTATGTTCGGAAAGCTTAACTGTGCTTCATTGGACTCTACAAACTGAGAGACCACAGCAGAAACAACACAGTGCCTTTATGGTACCACAAACCAACATAAGGAGACAGGGTCCTCACAGCTTTGTCCCCTCACTGCACATTCAATGCACCGGATGAGTACTCCTGCACGAACTGCACTCATCCTGCCACCATTCCATCCTAAGTGCTCCTTATGATACATGAATTTCTACTGGTAGCATCTGCTCTTAATTCACAACAGCATTTCCCCACTCCTGTGTGGATCATGCCCATGCTTTACAATCAGCCAAGAGGCAGAAAAAGGAACTACAGTTTGTTCTAATTAAGACATAATTAAATAACTGAATTGATCTCTTGAAGCTCTCATTCCAGCAATTTAAAACTCTCCAGCTGGAAAACAATTCTAAAACTTGGAGTGCTTCCATATTGGTGGTGGTAGAGCCATGCACTCATTTCTCTGCTACTATGACTTACACATAAAAAACCCTGACTTTCCACACTTCTAGGATTTTTTTGTAATGGCACCTCACTACATTTTTCATCTGCTCTAGCTGGCATAACACAGCTGCAGGGTAGAAGAGGACACATACTTCAATATGTGCTATTTTCATAGCTATTTAAAAATCAGTTAGTTATGAGTTCTGAAGTACTTCATTAAGCACTTCTGTACTAATATTTTATGAACTTTAATCTAGTGCATATTGAAAACCAATTTTAAAAATAAATGTGTATCTAATGTGGTGTAAACCAACGCAATAATGGTGAACGTCTGCTGAAGCAAAAAGCTATAATGATAAAGCATTGTTGCTGATGTGACACTGCATACATCAATGCATGCTTCTTCAGCAAAATGAAGGGAGATTTAAGAGAATCTATAGTTGCTGTGATCATCATGCTTTTCAAATTATTCTGAAGTTCTCGATCCCCGCTCAAATGTCTTCCCTGAATTCAGAGGCTCTATTATTACCTGCCAAAACATTCTGCAAATACTAAAAGAATTATAATATCTAAACTGGTTCCAAACTGTGCAAATAAAGCTTGTATTCAAGTAGTCAAAACTAAAATTTAAAAAATCTGGTGTATTTTGCCAACAGTTAGGAATGATCCTGCAGAATCTTTGGCAACTGCTGCATGTCCAGTTTCTTAGAATTTGAAAATTTTCTCACTCTGTAACTGACTTGACAAACAATAACCAAAAACCAACCATCTGATACATACAACCATCTAATTTTACTGGGCCCGGGCTATGCTAGAGCTAGGCCGGCTTACAGCAGCTAAAAATGTAAACGCACTTAAGGGTGATTCTATACATATATAGAAGGGTACATATTAATAAACACTCCTGCACACATAATGTGCACATACATTTGTGCACCTGTGTACTATGGCCTAGAACACACCATAAAAGAATAGCTGCCTCATCCCTAGTTTAAGCCAGGAGACTAGAATGTTCCCTAACTAGTTTCACCAAATGCAAAAATGGGTACATTTCATCCTTAATCAGAAATGAAAATCAACATCAGCAAGAACATATTTTGAGATTATCTCTTCAAGCTTGTTCAGTCAAATATTACATGAGAAACATACTAAAGGGCTTTTCCTTACCACACTGAAATCCAGATGATTGTCAATCCATTCCTGTCCTTCTTTAAATTCATCGTGAAGGCCCATGATATAGAGAGTATCCAATGCATCTACTATAGTAGCACCCAACTGTGAATTCCCTGTAGGTCGAAAATTAGAATCTACATGAAATATAATGCTCTGCTCATACCATAAATATAAGAACTACGTTCATTTGGTAAAACGTTAGGGAGTTGTATGACCATACATTGATTTTTAGACAATTTTAGCATACCATGGATGAATATTCAGTTTTGAGATAATAGTTCAGCAGCCATAAGGATCAAAGCTATGACGTTATTTTGTTATACTATTTCATTCTGGGTTGGTAGCTTTGTAAAACTTGTTTCCTAAATAATGCTTGCACCCAAAATTTTATATTTCATGTTTCTTATTGCTTGTACATTTACTCATTTGCTTCTTGCTATGTCAATACTAAATGTTGTATCACTGCAAAAGCTATAAATAGATTATTAAACTGAAAAAAAAATCAGAATATCCATTATAACCAGTGATTTTATTTTTATTTTTTTAAAAATACTGCTTTTTTATTTTAAAACTTCAAAGCAGTTTATTAATAAATTCAAAACCAAGTAAAAAGCAATTTAAATAATATATAAAAACAGTATTAAGAGGTGGGTAAGGATATACAGCAAATATTCATTCACACCAGGAATGCTACGTAAACAGATGGCTTTTCAACAGGCAGCTACAAGATAACAGGCACCCTAGAAACATCAGAGGAGAGAGTATTAGAGTATGGTCCCCCACCACCACAGAGAAGTCCTGCTTTGGGACACTGCAAGACGGCATTCAACAGTTGGTTGTATATGCTGCACAGTCTCCTCAGACAATCTTAGCAATCTCATTGGTCTACATTAGGGAAGGCATTCAAACATGTTTAGGGACCTACAAAACAAGCACAGAACCACGAATCTGGCCCAGTAGCTGGCTGATGACTTGTGAAAACAGGTGTTATGTGTGAGAGCAGCACCACACTCAACAGCTCCACTGCTGTGTTTTGTACAGGTTGTAGCTTCTGGGTCATGTACAAGGGTAGCTCCATATAGTAGCCAGCCAGACAGGGGGCACAGCTTGTATGCCTACCAAAGTTGATAATAGGCATTCCTTGCTACAGAGGTCACCTGTGGTGACAAGGATGAAAAGTACCTGTACATTATGTAGCTATTCTATCTGAAGGAGTGCAACCCCCATCTAAAAGAGGCAAATTCCGCAGTTCCTGAAATCAGGAACTTCCTACCCACAATGCCTCTGTAGGATTCAACCTCAGTTTACTGGCCGTCATTCAACCTATCAAGAACATCCAGGCAATGGTTCAGGACATTCATGCCTTCTGCCGATAGAGAAATGGAGTGCCATGAGCATATTGACAGCACCTCATCCACAAATTCCTGATGTCCTATCCCAGCAGCTTCATATAATGTCCAATAGCACTGGTAGCAAATCAGCACCCAGAGGCAGCCCACAACTTAGGTGCCAAGACTTATAGTCACCCAACACTACTTTGTCATTGTTAAAATCTACTTTTCGTTTTTAATGTGTATCTTGTGATTAATTTGCTGTTACCCCCCCCCCCTGCAGAGACCTTAGGGTATGGGGTGGGATAGAAATGTAAACAAACAAACAAACAAAATGGTTCAGCTCCTAGCTGCAGGAAGAGTTTCATCTACTTCCAACCCACTAAGGCAATCCAAAATAATACCCTAGTCAATGGTATCAAGAACCATTGAGATATCAAGCAGCATCAATAGTACTGCACTTCTTCTGTCTCTCTCCCACGAGAGGTCATCCATCAAAGAAACCAAGGCTGATTCTGTCCCAAAATCAGGCCTGACCACAGACTAAAATGGGTCAAGATTATCAGGTACTGCCAAGATCCCCTGTATCTGCACAACTACCATCCTCTCTAACGACATGCCCCCCAAAGGGAATATTTGTTACTGAATGGTGGCTGGAATAAATCTCTGGGCCCACTGAAAACTTATCTCAAGGCTGTAGCATCTATCCTGAAAAAAATGTGTTTACTTCACACTGGACTCACCTAGCCATCTAATGAGCTAAGACAGGCACTTGTCGAGATGATATAAGGTAGGGTGGACAGATGAAGACAACTTGCTCATGTCCTCGGGCTTCAAAACCCGAAAGTGATCCTATCCAACTTGTCCAGATTGCACCCTGGACACCTCATCAGGTACTATATCAAAAACATTCAGGTCAGCAAGACGGTGAGCCATTTTATCACAATAGGCTTCAGAGGGCTCTAGTACTGCCTTTTGTTAACATCTTTCTTTCTGGTGTTGTCTATTTTTCACAGGAGTATCCACTGATTCATGAACTAGTAACAGCAACAATCATGTCATCTTTTTTTCTTTGTGATTAATCCCCTTACGTGATTTATATTATACAAAGATGTCACTATGTGAGTTTGGAATATAATATTTAACTTATAGAGTGATCTGGTTGCCTAATCTGCTAGATCTAGATCTGCCCCAGAGTCCAGCTAACTCTGAACTACTTTGGGCAGCCACTTCTGCCACCGGTGTTAAATAGAATGATGGCTGCAACAAGTTGACAAACTCAGGAAGACTGGTGATTCCACCTATTCCTAAGCCTGTACAGGCTGAGATAGCTATAGGGCATCACTAACTACTACTACTACTACCACCACCACCACCACCACCACCACAATTACTATACTTTGATCATCAAGCTTATTAATCCTCAAATCCCAAAATCAACAGTTGTTTCCTATTGATGCAGAACATCCATAAAAGGTCCTCAATTTTTTTAAAAAAAAATTGTATACTTCTTTCTCTAACTAAATACATCAGGCAATCTTCTATAGTGGGCATTGTAGGATTCTTCCATCCTCATCACTATCAACCTTGCAGTTTTAACTATATTGTAGCCATATCCTATGGTGCTTCTCTAATGTTGAGTCTATCATGCTCAAAAGAAAATGCTCTGGTTTCAACTGTATATGTATCTTCAAGATCATTTGTTCAAACAGATCTGAGTCCAGTTTATTTTTGCCTTTCTTTTGATTTTCTTCAGTGAAGCTCACACTTACAGTGCACAAGGTTACTGCTTCAACCAGGGGAATAAGCTGCCTGCAGCACCACAGAATCTATAAATGTGTGCAGAAGGATTAGGTATCTTTTCACATAGCACCATGTGCCTCTATTACTTTGGGGCAGTTTCAACCTCTAAATAAATAGAACGCAATGAGGAAGAAAAGGAAGTATGGGGAAACTCTTGGTCTGTCCACATCCATTCTTAAAGTTTCAAACTCACATTTAGCAAATGCATAGACTAATCCGCAACTCATAACTCAGACACCTCCAATAAGTAAGCCCAAATTAGTCCAATAAGGAAAAAGGAAAGAATAAAGAACAGCTAAGACCTTTGAAGCTCAGATTTAACTATATTTTGAAAGAGTGGCACCATCTTCCTCCCCTCCCCAACCTCCAAAAATACCATGACCTTTGGACTCACAGTTGTGGGGATGCCTACTGTATATGGAATATCAATATGCTCTTCCAGTTTAAAATTTACCATTGCAACACTTCATTGCAGCTTGCTCAAACAGAATAACTGAATTCAACAAAGTAATTGTATCTGATTGTATCCCACTGACAGTCTGCAATTCTGCTTCTTATACTCATGACAGAAAAGGAGGTTAGTCTGGGTGTGTTAAACCTGCATTAAAAGAAAGAAAATAAAGTTGGAGGGAGGAGAAACCTGCGATGTAAATCCAGGAAACATTTATCTATGAGATATGAAGCTTGTAATGCCCTAGAGATAAGTGGGGCTGTTTCCATGGCTAGAAAACTGGGCTTATTATGTAACAAACAAGGTCAGGGGTTATATCCATGGCTAAGGGGGAAGTTGAGCAAGAAGAGCTTAACATGTAGTAAGCAGAGTTTGGGTCCCAGGGACCTAAGCTTTGCATTCAAACAAAAAAGGGACAAAATCTCTTTAACAAAAATATAAGATAACAGCCTGTGATCCCAGTTCCTAACAAACATGAAGAGAAACTATGGAAAGCGGAGGTGGATGCTCTTTCAAGTCGGATTGTTCCTGCTCCTTCTTCAACCTGTGCTTGCTCAGAAGCCTGGAGTCATCCAAATCAACACAGAAAATGGAGGTGATTACTGTTTCCTCTTCCCTTCACAGTGGATGAAAGCTCTGCAGGAGAATAACAGGAGCAGTTGGTTTCACTTTCAGCCCCTGACGCCACACTTCACTTATGCTGCCATGTGCTGTCTACCTTCATTCCTCGGTGAGAAAGACAAAGATGGTGGGGGCTTCATCACAAGGATTGCGTCTCTAAGGGAGGGCAACTGCAATCTCTTTGAGAATGCCAAACTTCATCAAATCAATGGATCACAGGGACTGTTAACCCTTGGAGGAGATGCTCCATATCCCACAAATAAATGGGAATCCAGGTACACTTGGGGACACTGTGAAGAGATCAGTATCCCAGGGGTTCTTCTCAATGAGGTGGACATTCTCTATCTGTTGTTCAAAAATCTGATCAGACAAATGCTCTACAAAACTGGCATCATCTATCTGATGTCACTGTGTACAGTCATCATTGGGAGTTACTGGGCAGGAAGCACTGAGAGGAAAAAGCAATGGTTCCCCAAACACAAATGCGAAAGAGAAGATTTTGGGGAGATAGTAATTGATACTACTGTCTGCTTTACATTTACCTGCACCATAATGGCCACATTCACACTTTTTGCTCTCTACTGCTTCTATGATTACCTGGTACTTGTGATGATTGGGATATTCTGCCTATATGCTTCTTTCAGCCTGTATAGTTGTTTGGTACCAATCGTGAGCAAGCTTCCATTTGGAAAATGTCTGCTAGATATTACAACATTGACTCTTGCAGCGCTGTGCATGTCCATCAATGCAACCTGGGTGGTCGTCAGGAACAACAAAGAATGGGGCTGGATTTTGCAAGACATTCTCGGAATGTCGATTGGCATTTATGTTCTGAAAACAGTTCATATGTGTTCCTTTAAAAACTGCAGCTTGTTTCTGGTGACTCATTTGTTTTATGATCTCATCTGTCTGTTTTTTAGCCACTTTTTAACTCACACTGGAAGAAGCATCACGGATATAGCAGCCTATAGGTCACTCAACTCGGAAGAGATCCCTTTTCTGCTGAAAGTTCCCACATTACCCTCAGAGGCAATTCTTGACAAAAATTCTTTTACTGTTGTAGGCCTCGGAGATATTGTACTTCCTGGTTTTTTGGTGGCCTACTGCTCTAGATTTGATGTACAAATCAACTCATCAGGGGTCTATTTTCTAGCTTCTATGCTGGCTTACAGTTATGGTCTCTTTGTGACTTTTCTTACAGCAACTTTCTGGCAGGCAAGTCAGTCAACTCTCTTGTACCTGGTACCCTGTATACTCATCACCACCATGACTGTTGCTGCTTCTCGCAAAGAATTAATCATTTTTTGGACAGGCAAGACTTCAATAGATGACTCAATTCCATCTTCTTCCCACAAAACCCTGAAGCACCCAAATATTTCAAAGGTTTCCAAAGAACAACTCTCACAAAGAGGGGAGGAAAAGGAAATGATGAACACCACACTGCACAAGCAGGCACTGATGAATTCCAACTCCAACATATTCTCTGAAGATCTACCCCACTCAAAGGCACAAACTGAAGAGGTAACTAACTTCATTTCAGGTCTCAAGGAACTATCTGGGGTCCACGAGGAATGCGGAAAAGAAGAGGCCTGAGAAACAACAAAGCATACAGAAAAAGGAAGCAAGAAGAAATACCTTCACGCTTAGCTACAAGAATACACTGTAAAACAGAAAAAACTCTTCAGGCTGGATTCCATGAAACCACACTTGGGAAATAAAGTTACAATGTCATCTTTATGTCAATTTTAAGTGCACCGTTTGTTTTGAATCATATATCGCTCTTTGACGTGACCAAGAAACAAAATCTAGTCTCAGGTTAGGCAGTGAAGGGGCAGAGCTATACAGATGGCCACAAGCTTTTAATGGTTGGAGTCACCAGAAATGGAAGACATAATAGGTCTCTAATTTAGCACTTGCAGTCCTCCAGATGCTGATCAACCCATGGTGATGGGAGCCACAGCCCAATATTTGGAGGGCTACAGGTTACCTACAGTTACACTCAAGTCTGTTCAAGTAAACAGTTTATTTTGTCTTATTTTGTATATAATTTCCACCCTCATATTAATTCTTACATAGAAGAGATCATGTTAAAAAATCTGCCCCATTCCCTGTCAGCAACTCCCTTCCCCAAAGACAAGGTGGATTTTAAAGTAAAGAAGTCCCATAAATTCTATTTGTATATGCATACGCTGCCATAATGGGATTTTCTTAACAATTCTTTCTAACACCAAATTGGGAGATTGTTTCACTTCCAGACTAAGAAGTATGCAAAGGAACTTCAAAGGAAGCTCATGATGCTAATCAAAGAGAGCAAAAAGAATACTAGGAGCTTCTATAACTTATAGAAAGTCGAAATTATCTTTTGGAGGATAAGGCAACAGAAGTATGTTGGGACCTGGAGACTGAGTTTAGGAAATGTACTCTGTATATAATATATATATATATATATTAAGGTTTGGATGTTGTGTTGTCAACTCAGCCACATCCCTTACCTGAGCTTGATTCAGCTCACCTCTCACTCCTTAGGGTGCCCCTCCTGGCCCTTCTGAGAGGTGGAAGGAACAGGGATGCATGCTGCCCCATTGGGTGTTGCGATGTTGCCACCGCGGACCTCGATGCAATATCATGCCACTGGGCACTCCCCATGCCCTGCCAAGTCTGTAAATGAAAGGGAAAACGAATGTTTTACAGGCTTGGCAGGGGCCAGGGGATGCCCATCGGTGCAATATCGCTTCAGGTTCTATGATTATGCCATCATGGTACACAACAAATAACACCCAGCCCTGGCCCTCCTAGTTCCAAGAAAGGTTGGGAGGGGCATCTAAGGAGTGATAGTTGAGATAAGGTAAGCACAGTAATGGGTGTGGCTAACTAAAGAGGTCTTGTGAACTTCTGATCATGAATCTTCTCCATTCTTGCTAAGAAGCAACTGAGTTAAAACTACCGGCATAGAAGTATCCTGAGACTCTCTTGACGTTGCTAAAAAGTGACTTTAGCAGGAAGGAACTTGTTCCAGGCCTGAAACATGCTTCAAATTGTCTCTGCCTACAAGGATGATACAACACTTCCCAAGAACAAGGGAATAAGCATTTATTCATTCACTTACAGCCTTGTATATGAGCAGAGATCATAGTAGTAGCCAACCCAAATTTATTCTTTCAGCCTCTGCACTTTTCTCAGCTCAAAGTTAGGGAAAACAGCAGGGATGCACAACTGTTTTACTGCGCTCAACCATATGCAGAAAACAGTATAACATTTTACCATTTGGAGAGCTCTTCTGAGAGTCCCTGCTAATCAAGAAGAGCTCCCACTCTTCTTCAACCTCCAAAGAAACTCAACGGCAAGTGCTATAATTTAAAAACAGACAAAAAACCTTATGGATCTCTAACAAAAACTGCCTCTTACACAGTATTATAGAAGTATGACATGGGGAATTTGCTGGTGATGCACCATCCTTTAGTCTTTGCCAAAATCCATGTCTCAGAGGCACCATTTCATGTACTCTGAATATGACAATAGTCGCTTCATAACTGATTCAAAAAGCTTTTTACCCACAACATGTTTTTCTTCCGGCTGCACATCACAACATAAATGGAAGACAACAGCAGAATCAACTGTTTTTGTTTTACAAAAGCATTATGTCTGAAATGCATTCAGTATATTATCCAAATGACCATGACGAGAGTTTTCTGTAAGGTTTCTTGTAAACAAGCATACAACAGGATTGTGAGCTGATGGGATTCCAATCCCCCGTGAAATGAAACTTTGCAAGTGCTTAAGGTTGCTGTGGATGGGTATTTTCACTGTATCTACATTTGTGACTTCATGAGGCATTCATGAGGATTGTCAGAAATTCAAAACTCACAAATTCCGGGTCTGCTATACCTCAACAACCACTATGCACCTAACTAAAATGTATTCCCCAAATTTCATTAAATTGGTAACTAACAATCTTGCAAATTGTCTTCTCTAATGCATTTTCTTAAACTAAAAAGGCAAAAAAGGTACAAAAATGGATGTTCACATGTAATTGTCAAGATGAATGAACAACTTACCAAATATATTGGTGGAATGTCCTTTTCTTGCAATCGGTTTCAGTTCATTATGACCCCATCCATATTGCCGGTAATTATCCCAAGCATGTTTCATCATCTGCCATAGAAAGAATATAAAACAAAAAAGAATCAGTTAATACAAACTAGATATTAACCACCATTTGGACAACAAACAATTGTTTCAGTCATTCACCTTATGATAGATTCCCTATTATCACAGAAAAGAAAGTCAGCATCAATGTTAATTCAACAGAAAGTTATCCTTTAAATATCAGAAATTGCCTCATATATTTAAGTAAATAGACAACTACAATATTCACTACGCAAATAAGTGATCCTTATTAAAACTAGACCTTAAAAGACAGGGATGCTTCCAGACCCAGGCTAAAACCTGTGATCCTCCTGGGACATATTGGGAATGCCAGATGTAAGTGGCCTTCCGAGTATAGTCCCAGGATCTCAATGCAATATTCCATAACATTGCTGTTAGGGGAAATCTGGCAATGATGCCAGATTTCCTATAATAGCAATTGCTTGCCTCTTTTTTGCTGACTTTCACTTGCAGTCTGTTGTAAATACCCAGAAGCCAGCCAAGCATGCAAAAACCACTTGGTTAGCATATGGATATTTTAAGAACAATTATGGAAGCAGCAGGCAGACATAGGTAAGAGCCTGGAACTGCTTCCTTCATCTGGTGGAAGCAGCAGAGGCAATTGTGGGATCTTCTTTAGATCCAATAATTGCCTCTTGCCATCTGGAAGTAATTATTCTTAATATAATGAATGCAGGTAAAGTGGTAGAAACAATTAATTCACAGTATACTTTAATGAACAGACACACAACTCAGTTTTCAAATTGTACACTACCAACTTCTATTGCACATAATTTATCAGACCAAAATATATGTTCTGCTTAACACGGGGTCTGGTTTTAACAAAAAAGATACTACTGTGTTCATAAATACCAGTGTTGTACCCTCAATGCAGTGTTCACTATTTAGGTTCTTGCTGCCAGCGCAGGTAGAAGGGTCTTTCCCTCCTATGACTCATCTGTTCATTTCTTTGCAACATTTAGGTTGACATTTGGTCCTACTAAACTGAGGTATCTCTCAACACCTACATGGACACTTCCGTTACATTTTCTTGGTGGATACAGAAGTGGTTTGCCATTACATTCTTCTGGTGAGATGACGGGAATTAAACCTGGGACCCCTGCTTTTTAGGCCTTCTGAACAGTTCAAGGTGGTACTTTCTCTTCCCTTTCATTTTATCCTCACAACAAGCCTTTGAGTATGCTAGACTGAGAAGCAGTCCAAAGATCACTCTGGGACCTCCAATAATGTAGAGGACATTCAAATCCAGAAACTCATAGATTCTAGTCTTGATGCTCTAGCCACTGAATTATACTAGCTCACAACACTGAAGTCACAAAACCAGAGACAAGGAGTGGGCATGGGGTCATGTACATTAGAGAAAGTACATCATAAGAATGCACCTGTTTGTTTAACTTAGTTTTTTAACTTAGCATCTATTCTGTGACTGTACTCTTGAGCCTAATTATTCAGAAATTGTTCATGTTCTTAAAGAAAGGCCAAGAAGCCTATATGCTATGATATACTATATTGAAACAATGACAAATACACACAATAATACATTTAAAATGCTATAAAAATATGTGTGATTGTTGAAATAATCTGTTCGCACTGAATGACTTTTTCACTCCAGAGGAGATATAAACAAGAACAAGAATGTGAATGTAGCTGAATACATTGGCCCCTTATTCTTATTACTGCAACTAAGAACTTTGAAAGCCAACACATTACTGTGCTCACCACCAATGCCCTTCCCCCAATACTTAAGCCTGATGATGAGGCCCTCTGCTTGATTCCATCTTGCAGTAAAACCTCCATCTGGAGCAGTAATGTTTCTCCAAAAGTCCTTGTTCAAACAGAACTCCTTTTCTACAGAATTTCATCATTCTTCTCTTTCAACTTTCTGAAAGCAAACCTAAAGCCTAAGAAGGGGAAAGATGCATAGATTGAAAAGGGAATATTCCAGACCCCATCTGCCACTGGTCCTGAACACCAGCTGCAGCAGGAACTCCATGAAAGGGAGATCACAGCAAAAGTTTCTATGAACAGAAGGAAGGAGGTGTAATTCTGGCAAATTCCTTTTTTTTCTTACAGCTCTTAACATCACCTCCCACACTGTTCTGGAGAGGTGTGTCTCCTTGCACATTAAAGCACACTGCTGAGGCTTGGGGATTGTAGAGAAAAAGATACCAGCAAAAACTACCTGCCTCCTGCTTCTGTACACCAAAGCCTCTGTCAGATCAAAGAACTATTTGTAACCTGGACAGTACAGAAAAGAACCCACTGTGCTTACTGCTGTAAATGATGTTTGATAAAATAATACATGCGTATTTTCTTTTACAATAGCATTTTATGTTTTTTAATATATACTGTTTTAATATATGTCTGATTTCAAATGTTGTTACCTGCCCTGAGCCCTTCAGGTATAGGGTAGGAGAGAAATATTAATAATAATATTAATATTGTTTTTTAATAATAATAATAATCCCCCCGATGGGTGTGGCCTTGTCGTGGCGGTGG
>MTQE01002560.1:10893452-10920246 GCA_014337955.1 Aspidoscelis marmoratus | reverse complement strand
TTAATGGGTACTTAATGGGTACTTCTAGTGGCAGTGGAAAAACACCCTTTAACTGACTGCACTTTGCTACCAGTTTCTAACACACAGCCCTTAATAATCAATGATGTTCCTTTCACAAATGACCATTATCACCATGATGGTAGGGGGTAAAATCACATCCGAGAAGGAAAAGGACCACTGTGTTATACTTTTCATTATAGGTAATGTCAAGTCAAAAAGACCATGATCCAAAATGTGACGCTGGAATTAAAACATGAAAGATACATATTAAATGGGATGTTAAAAAGAATGGGTAACCCTGACTCCTTTGTAACAAAAGCTGTAAAATATGCTTTTAAAACGCCAAAGAATCAACTGATGAAACAACTCAAGCCATCAGGACCTTCCAGATAGTGTCAAAAATAATATCAATATTATCTGACCTTCCATGAAAAAAATGCATGTCTGTTATGTAGGAGAGTTGGGATAACTATACAATCGCTAACTACATTTGAAAAGGAAGCATACAGTTTGCTACCAACACTGAAGATGTTTACAATAACAAGTTTATAACATGCACATTCACTGGGTCAAGTAAAAATACCATGCTTTGCAATAAAATGTAGTTAGCAACTGGTAAATTACTGGTTTCACATCATGGGGCCCCATTACAACCCTGACTCTTTTAACTACAAAACCTCCAGCAACTTGGCTATGCAGTTAGAAATGCAATTATCTATACCGTACACTTTCTTTTAACTGTTATTGCATGTGCTGAAAAGCAAAATGAAAAATGGCTAAATCTTCCTTCATTTAAAATGATGAACTGGTTGAACCTTTTTGTTTAATTTGCTCTTTAAATTTTATTACATTAAGTGCTATTTTATCACATGTATACACTTTGTTGTGAATGCTTTATATGTTCTCTCTACACGAACTTAAAAAGGACAAAATACGATATGTATTATTTATTTCCTTACGGAATATAAAATATGGTTAATACGCTAACACTTATCAAAAACCTGAGTTAAAGCTACTTTAATAGATTAAAAGTTCTTGAACAGAACAGAACAAATATATTTTTTCTGACAGTAATTGATATTCAAATGCTATTTTCTAGGACTGCTATCTTTAGGCAACTGTTATCTATCCAAAAAGAGCTGCAGCCATAATGTGTCCTGCTTTTATTCATTATATCAGATAATTCTGTCTGCAGCAATGACTACAGCATGGCTTTTAGGGCATACCAAAATGTGAAATGCACACATCAAGGCTGATGTCAGGAAACCCAATTATTCTTCTGAAGGATGAAATTAACAGGAAATTTTAGTAACAACTGGATTTGAGGAAACAGAGTGAAAAAAGGGTGCACACTGTCCCCCTACCTACTTAACTTTGACAAAAAATACATAAGAATGGAAAAAGAGAGAGGGTGGCAAATAGTATTATAGGGTGTTTTTCCACTGGCAGAAAGTACCAATTTTTGCACCCATTAAGGACCTATTTGGGTGTGAGCCGGATGACCCCATTTCCACCACGGGACCCATTTGGGACACATTTGTTTTCACCACCACTGGGGAAATCCGGATCATATGGGTATATCTCAGCCTTTAATCCAGTTTTCTGTAGACCCCATTAATGGGGTCTACAATGGGGTCTTCAGCCAGAAAATCCGGATTAAAGGGAGCCTGTTTCCACGTTAGTTTGGCAATGGGGTCTAGAGGAGGCTAGGGGGAGGGAGCACCCATGGGGGGGAGCCTTCAGAGATTAGCAAAGGCTCCGAAGACAAACCTCCAAGAACAAAGGGAGAACAAAGCGGACTCTTACCTTCAGGCATGGAAAGAGGTGCATATTAATGAGGCTGATTCATCCCTGCTCACAAGGAGCTAATTAATATGCAAGCTCTCGCAAGGGGTTTGTCTTCGCAGCCTTTGCTAACCTCTGAAGGCAACTTCAGAGGAATTTCGGAGGGACTTCAGAGGAACTTCGGAGCCATTGCTAACCTCCAAAGGCAACTTCGGGGGGACTTCGGAGATTGCACCCCCTGTCCCCCAAAACACCTGGGGTGACAAGCAGACCCCTTGTGGGTCAATCCAGATTTGCAAATGGGTGCTCCAGTGTTTCCACACAGGAAGGCTAGCACCCATTGCTATTGGGTGGTAGACCACCCATTGAAACACATTGGGTACTACCCTTAATCCGGATCTACCAGAGTCCCTGGATTAAGGGAAGTATCCATTCCTTAGATCCGGATCTTCTTAGAGTGCGGTGGAAAAACACCCATAGAAGCAGAGTTGGAAGGGACCTTCAGGGTCATAGAGTCCAACCCCCTGCTCAATGCAGGATTTCCAATTTAGCTTGGAGGCTGAAACATTCAAAGTTGAAAAAGGAGATTAAAAATGAAGTCTTTAGGAATAACATTAAAATAAAAAGTACATTTGGTTAATGGCTAAACATTAAGACAAATGTAATGGCAGCTTGCACACTTGACAACTTTAGAGCTGAAAGAAAAGAAGTGAAGGCAGTACTGTAAAGTTTTCTTGTTCTCCACTACAAGCAGAAACAAAGTATTATAGAACCAAGGAGAATAATCATCTTAGGATACAAGATGACAACTTAGCCAATGTAGTGAATGATAAGGCCATTTCCATAGAACAAAAATCAAAATCATTAAAGCCCTTCTCTTTCCGAGTGTAATATATGGCTATAAATATGGGGCCCTGAAAAAGAAAGTAAATAGATGCCTTTCAATTATGGGTATGGCAACAATTACTAAGAACAGCACAGACTGCAAGAACAACAAATCAGCTGGATAAAATCTACTGTTTTGAGACAAGGATCATTAAGCATAACTCACACACTGGTACTGTGTGGACCTTGCCAGAATTCAATGGCAAAGTGGAGAGAGGACATTTAAGATGGATGGACAGGATGAAAGGAAGAGCTGTGAGGTATTATTAGAAATAGATCAATAAAGTATTTGTTTACACATGCAATAGGAATCAACCTTCACTTGATGACATGTAACAAGCAAAGTCCATCAATGCATCCACAAGTTAACAGGCATACTTTTTTTCCTAGTATGTGGCCCTCCTAGTTCAAAGAATTGAATGAAGTTTCATCTGTAACACCTAAATGGACTTAAAGTTATGGCTTACCAAGCAGGACAGGAAAGCAGATCATCGAAGAAACATCCCACTGATGTGAAGCCACTACAAAATCCAGAGCTACCAAACGGAGCTTCTTATTGAACCCTCGCCCCAGCAATGGCCAGTGTGAGTGAGCAAAGGTGGAATCCTCTCTCCATTGTACACTAGAGTTACAGGGTTCATTTTTCCCACATGGCACATTCTTCAAACTAGGACTACAAAGTGTCATGCAACTGGGGGGGGGGGTGTTTGCTTGAGCTCACTCCAGCCATACTGCTTGTCTCCCTCTCTCTGGCCCTATAGTTCTGACCTACTATTCACTGCCCTAAAGACATGTGCCCTGCTCCTGAGCTGAAAATGGGAGATTTCACAGTTTCCAAACGACTTCAAAAGTTATTTGATGTAATCAAGACATTATCATTTTCAAAGACAGGCAGAAAGTGTGGCTATGACAAATTTGGACTTGCTATTAAAAATGCCTGGTATATGTGGTAATTATTTTTCCTCAGACCATCAAAAAGAAGAGTTGGCTTTTATGCCCCACTTTTCTCCCCCATTTAAGGGGACCCAAAGCAGCTGACAAAGCTTTCTGTTCGTCTCCCCACAACAGACACCCTGTGAGGTGGATGTGGCTGTGAGAGCTCAGAAGAGAGCTGTGACTAGCTCAAGATCACCCAGCTGGCTTCATGGAGGAGTGAGGAATCACACCCAGTGATACGAGATATGAATCAGACCAAACTGGCTCACAAGTCCATTATATATGCTAACAATAAAAAGCTAGCAAAAGCGCAAGTGTGAGAAACCAGAAGATAAACATTAGCATTAGTATTTGCTACTGTTCTCCCCTAAACTACCTGTTCTCTAGTAGTGCCAACCAATCCTGTTGCCAACCAATCCTGGACACATCAAGTTTACAAATTAGGTAGACAGGATGCAAATGACAAGCGTCAAGCCGAAAGCAGAATTGGCAAGAATATTTCTGTATCCTTATCTATCCTATAATATTTGTTTTTATTTATTACATTGTATGTTACTTTCTTTAGACGTAAGACTTTTTCCTTTGGCAAGGTGGTAGAGGAGAAAAAATGATGAAGATAATGAGGAACAGAGAGAAACAGATGCTGTACGGGTAGGTGCTGCAACAGAAACAGAAAAGAACAATGAAGCTTTTGTAAAATATTTAAAGGCATCTCCTAAGTTATCGAAATACAGGAAGTTGTATGCAAATCATATTTTTTCAACTGATTTAGAAAGCTGGATTAGTTTTGTTTACATACAGTATTGGCATTTATATGAGTACACATTGTACAGCATTAAGTTGTTATACACTGTTCTTGAAAGTCTAGCATCTGTGCTTGAAAATTGACACTGTTTAGAGTTATACATGGTTCTCAGAAACAACTGCCATTGGACTGATTTCTAAATAGAATTATATCTTCAGATTCCAAGGCCCTTTCTGCAGTAGGCCTTATTCTAGATTATAAGCCAGAACGGGGACCTGCCATCAGCATGCTGGTGCAGTCTATGGAAAGCCCCGCCAGGTGCTTCCATACTCTGCATTACCATGAGGACAACAAGCAATTATTACAGGATAGAACATGGAATAAGGTCCAGTGCAGAAAGACATGATTTAGAACTCATCAGAAACTTATCGTGGATCTTAGGGCCTTTAAGCATTCACATTTAATCTGTAACAGTTTCTGGGACTCACTGGTCCACATGTTGGTGCAGGTCTGTGAGGCCCCGTCTACTGCTGAGGCATTCCATTCACAATGGATGAGAGATAAATCTCAAACAGGGAGACCCTTGATGGAGATTATCAGTAAACCTCAACATCATGGTCTACCAGCAAACTGGCCCAGCCTAGTCCAGAACATGGAAGTGTGCACAAGTCATATCTCTATCTTCTGGTCTATTGGGGGACTGATTTCAGCAGTTCACCAAAACACACCAACAAAATGGTTTTCCACAAGGCACTTTGGAATGCTAGGAGACTAAGCCTGAATCTCTCATCAGCTTCACAACTGGGGTGGCAACTGGTCTGGACCAGCCTCATTGTGCAGATTGACCAATCTGGCTGGTCCAGACTATGCTGTTTTGTGATCTGAACCAGACCAAAGAGAGATGAGTGCAGAAAGGCCTTTAGCTTCTTGCTTATTCAACATGCTTTTATTGGTGATTACTCTACCCATGAGTGCTGTCTACAAAACAATTTGAGGAAAATAATTCTGAAGTCTTCTCCAGCATGTTTCCTTCTCCTCTAGCCCCCAACTTTTTAAACATACAACAGAACTTTCATCAATAAATATGCAGTGTTTGCTTATACACTACTCAATTATGTTTTATTCAAAAATATTGTTTATTATTCCTCACCTTAAAGTAACTGACTGAGTGATTTGCTAGTTATCTGTATTTCTATCCGGCCAGATCCCCAGAGGTCCCAGGGTGGGTCACAATAAAACTAATACTAAACACAACTTAAAAGAATTGACTAAAACAATCATGCCTGAAAGAGGAAGGAAGATTGTACTTCAGTCTAAGTAAGGCTATGGTAAAGAGGCGCCTCTTCACAATTAAAGTACCTGACATGCCACAGAGAGGAGGCTACTTCACACTGAGAAGACTCTCTCATGCACCTCCATCTCTTTAACTGTTGAGGGTGGTGGCACAGCCAAGAGGACTTCACATCTGAAGGCATGGTCAGATCTACATGGGCAAAGGTGTTTCTTTAGGTATTCTGAGTCCAAACCATTCAGGGCCTTATCAATTAATGTTAAAACCTTGAATTGGGTTGGATACCAAACTAGAAGCTAGCATAGTTCTTAGAACCAGTGTGATGTGCATCCAGCCTGCAGTTCTAGTCAGCAATCCCACCGCTGCATTCTATACCAGTCGCAGCTTCCAAACTGTGTTCAACGGCAGCTCCATTTGCAACACATTACAAAAGTCCAGTCTAGAAATTTCCAGAGCACATACTACTATGGTCAAACCACCTCTATCCAGGAAATCCAGTTGGAACCAGAAGTAGATACTCCTAGCCAATGCCTCCATCTGCATTTCAATCATCAATGCACCACTGAGGAGTTTCCCAGATCTGGCATCTGTCCCTTCCAGGGCAGAACATCCCCAACAAGAACAGGATCCTATGCTACTCCACAGATCCAAGATCCTGTGACAAACAGTGCTCCATTTTGCTTGGTTTCAGTTTAAATTTATCGGCCTCTATCCAGCTCATTATTGCTTCCAACCACCAGTCAAGCACCTCAACCACTTCTACTGATTCAGGTAGAAATGTGTGTCATCTGCATATTGCTGTCACATCACTTCAAATTCTGTGATGACCTCTGCCAGTGCCTTCATATCAATGTTAAAGGACATGGGAAATAAAATCCATCCCTGATGAACTCCACAGGAGGTTAAACAATATCCGTCCACAACTACTTTATGTATTCAAACCTGGAAACAGAAGCAGAACCACTGAAACACAGAGCCTCTGTCAAACTCCTCAGTCTTTCCAGGATATCATGCCAAACTCCTTAGTCTTTCATGATCAATGATATTGAAAGCCACTGAGAGATCCAAAAAAATCCAACAAGGTTGTACTTCCTCTCTCTCTCTCCCAGAAAAGGTTATCAGACAGATTGACAAAGGTAGTTTCTGTACTATAACTGTGCTTGACTTGAAGCCAGACTGGAGTGGGTCTAGAAATCAGTCTCCTCCAAGCAAGTCTGCAATTAACAGCCACAACTCTCTTCAATGCTTCATCCAGTAAGTTAAAGCACAATTAGTACTTTTAAACAAACCATAAAATACAATATAATGAATTTAAGCAGAAGTACCAGAGCAATAAAACAAACATCAATACAGTATTTTTATGTCTTCTAGCTAATGAAAGTTTTTTAAAAAATACATATAAGTGAGATTTCTGAATCTTCTGGAAAGATAAAATAAAAGTGTAAATTCAAAAGATAATTTCAGTCATTCTAGCCTAATGCTATTAACAGTGATTCTGCAAAGGACTGTTTATTTCATTCACAGAAAGCAAGATTCAGATCAACTACCCTGATTTATTTAAAATGTGCAGAATTTAACAAAAACTGTGCAAATAGTTACTCAAGACAACAGTGCACAGGAAAAGTAGGAAAATAACTCCTCAGTTCACCATAAGAATTCCTAACAGTCCACTTCAATACACAATTTTACTCGCTATGGGCCTGTATACTCCACCCTTGGGCTATACCTTCCCCCGTAACTGAAAATTTCTGAACCAACTATACCGTTTTCTACTACTAACATCTGAACTTTGAAAATGTTCTGACCAAGTCTGGAGCAAACTAAAACTTCCAAGCTTGAAAGTTTGTTTCAGAAACTAGTTTGTTCCAAACCTGGCAATAGATACTTGTGCAGGCCCTCTCAGTTCTCACAGGCAAATGACAATGGCAGAGCAATCATGAAGGTTTTGAACTTTATAACTGTTTAACTTTCTTGTTGCTGGATACTATCAAGTTGAGAACAACTTCTGGCTGTCTGCATGGGCATGTCTATGCGGTTTTCTTGGCAAAGATACAGAAGTGATCTGCTATTGCCTATGCCAAGTGAGACTGCAGACTGAACGGGCAACCCTCTGCTTTATATATATTTTTGGAGAACAACGTTCTTTTTCACAGCATTTACTTATAGGTACACCTTCCCTAGAAGCAGTTTTCTTCTATGCCAGACCTTGCTCAGGTCAAATGACACAAGTGCAAAGGGCTCTTTTGAAACAGCTGAAAATAGTCCCAGATCCTCCTAAGAGAGCTTACTGCTTCTTCAAGCCAAGGCACACTTTTCAAGCTCCTGGGAGGAGCACTTATCATCCCCCCCTTCCAACACCTGTAGGAGAAAGGCAGATGTAACAGACACATCCTGTTTGAAATGGCCTCATCAAGCCATGAGGAACCTACAGGTGTTTCTCACTTATTGGCTGCAGAAGAGTACGTGCACACATATTAAGCACCCCATCATCCTTCCAGGTTCCTAGAAAATGTGGGCTTTCCTGTACAAACATCAGGCCATAGCATAAGCCTCATTAATGCAGAAAGTACAAATAGTAGGATTCATCACATCCAGGAACTCTCTCAGCCCAGCAGATCTCTCCTTAGGAACACACTGTAAGTTACATAACTTCAGTCAATATCTGGACTGGCAGTGCAGTAAATCATATGGACTTAGCTAAGCTGCATCAGAAATCAGAACTGACTTAACACGTGCCTAACAAAGTGACCTGTAATTGGTAGATTTGTACCTGACATCCATGTTCCCAGTTCTGTCAAAGTAAGACATTAGTTAATTAGTCTAGGAAACCTTCAGTTCTGGTGCATAAAGAAGAAACAGACAAGGTGAAAGCCAAGATATCCAATCCAAGAAAAACAAAGCAGAACATAACATCTGTACCTTATCAACAGTTTTCTAACTTCCTCTTTTTTACAAATACTTTTTCTCAGATGCAAAATATATCCATTCACGCTTCTGGTGATTAAAAATATTAATACCATACTGCTCTTGTTTAGACTTTTTATTTTAAAAAAATAGTCTAAGTTAATTATGGAGCAAACTTCACCAAATAAAGGTCCTATGTAGGCTTTCACAGCCAGATCACGGCCCCAAAACTGCTACAAATGAAATGCATCAAATAAATGTGGAGTAAATTTATTAAAAATAAATTAGGATTCTTCCACCAATAGCTAACTTATGTATTTAACAACATATTTAACTATGCAGCTCAGCTTTGAGAACTCTTCTAACTGGATAAAAGTGCAATTTTTGTTGTTGTACTCCCATGGCTTTCTACCAATTAAGACAAAGTTTCCTTACACTGTTACATTTTACCTGATAATTTCATAACAGTCATCAAAAACCAACAAAAAAACTCCTAATACTTGGTAATAAAATTAAGGTACGTAGTTGTATTTCGGTACCATTCAGTTGTGGCCGAGTCCTGGCTGACTTCATGAGCACACACCTATGCCGTTTTCTTGGCACAATTACATAGTCTACCACTGCCAGTTTGGTCTAGTGGTTAGGGAGGTGGACTCTTATCTGGGAATACCGGGTTTGATTCTGCACTCCTCCATGAAGCCAGCTGGGTGACCTTGGGCTAGTCACAGCTCTCCTTCTGAGCTCTCACGGGCCCAACTACCTCACAGGGTGTTCTGTTGCGGGGAGAAGAACAGGAAGCTTTGTTAGCTGCTTTGAGGCGCTTTAAATCAGTGGTTCTCAACCTGTGAGTCGCGACCCCTTTGGACGTCAATCTACTCTTTCACAGGAGTGGTTATGGAGTAGCAAAGAAAATAATTTTATGGTTGGGGGTTAGGCTTAGGGTGGCGGTCACCACAACATGAGGAACTGTATTAAAGGGTCAGAGCATTAGGAAGGTTGAGAACCACTGCTTTAAATGGATGAGAAAAGAGGGGTAGAAAAGCCAACTCTTCTTCATTACATAGTTCTAGGTAGAGGCTGAGGATTGAACCAGCAACATCCTCCTTTCCCAGCCTCTTGGATTACCACTGTGCTACGGCTCCTCCCAATAAAATGAAGACTAATGTATTATAAAGGCTCACAGCATCTTCAACCTAAAGGGCACGGGTTGCAAGTCTAAAGAGATGCCTTTTCTCCAGTGGGTATGCTAGGGCGTTTTTCCACGTAGCACTAAATGGGTCCTTAATGGGTACTCTAGTGTTAGTGGAAAAAACCCCTAGCACTAGAGTACTCATTAAGGACCCATTAAGGGTCCTTAATGGGTCCTTAAAGGGTATTCTAGTGCTAAATGGAAAAACACCTCTAGTTGCTGAGAGAAAGGGTAGGTGAGATATATTTGACATCTAACCCTGTGACAACAAATAAGACAGTTTGCACACAGCTAAGCTGCTTCATGCCTGGAGGTGGCTCAAGATCGTGTCAAGACTTCACCCCAAAAGAGGTCTTCATGAAACAGCAGCAAGCAGCAAGCTGCGGGCCACAGCTCTCCCGCGGGGCGCCCGCAGCGGACCTACCTGTGCCTGCGCGGGTCGTGGCCTTGCCCGTGGATCAGGAACCCGCCCACGTTCTTGCCCCCTTCGCCCGTGTCCACGTGGGGGATCAAGACGTCCTCCAAGCCCAGGTCGAAGCGCTTGTGCTTGGAGGAGTCGGGCAGGAAGAAGAAGGCCCCGAAGCACAGCGTGATGAAGGCACTGAGGATCAGCAGCAGGATGAACTTCTCCGAGAGTCTCAAGGTAGCCCGGTGGTGGGGGAACGAGGACGACGGGCCCAGGTTGCGAGGGGGGATCCGCCGCCCGGACAGAGGCAGCAGCGCCGGGGTGGTCATCGCGCCCGGGACGACGGAGCAGCGGCGGCGGCGGCGGCGGGGAGGAGCAGCTGGAGGAGGAGGAGGAGGAGGAAGAGAAGGAGGAAGCGGCGCGCGGCTCTCCTGGACCAAGCGGCAGCAGCGGCTCTAGTTACGAGAGGCCACGGCGCGGCGGCGGCGGCGTCTTCACGAGGGCCGCCTGGCTCCGCACACGGAGGCAGCAGCAGCAGCCGGCGGCGGCATCAGAGCGGCTCCATGCCGAGTGGGGCTCCTCAGCTCCCGGCCCTCGCAGGCCGTCCGCGCTCATCCGGGGGGCCGGGCGGGCTGCAGAAGCAGCGGGCGAGGGGATGGGGATGGGGACGCGGGGCGTGAAGGCTGCCCGGCCCTGAGGCGAATCCGGCGGGGATTCCCACTCAAGCCTCCCTTGACCCACACGACGGCCGAGTGGGACGCGGCGGCCGAGGCCACATGCCTGCCCACGGGGCGCCCACCTCAGCCCCACGGAGGGGGGGGGAAGTGGCCACAGCCGCCCTGCAACGAGAAGAACAGCAGCTTATGGCCGGCGGCTGCTAATCGGCCCTTTGCCGTGGTCTGCCGGCCTCGGCAAGCACCCGCTCGCTCTCTCGGCCTCTTCCTCCCATAAACACGGGGCGCCAAGCGGCGGCGGCAGCAACCGTCGGACTAGAATCCTGAAAGCAAGCCAGGGGCAGCAGTGCCCGCCTGCGCATGCGCAAGATGTGGAGCGGAAGAGGAGGTGACTCTTAAAAACATAGATGAGGGGAAAGAATTATAGACCAAGTGAAAACCCTTTTCTTTTTTTCTCTCTCCCTTTTGAAGCGGCAGGGAAGGCTCGACAGTAAATTATCACGCCAATACTGCTTTCATTGTGTGTAAGGCTGTGGTCACACTTGAGGTTTAAGCCAGCTTCAGCCCACTTTCAGAGCGGGAGAATACCTCAGCAAAGTGACAAGCTGTTTCCTTTCAGTGTTAAGTAACTCAGAATATTCGTCTTCGGGATGGATAATGTGGAAAGAAAATTGCTGGTCGCTTATGCTGAGGTGTTCTCTCACTCTGAAAGTGGACTGAAGCTGGATTTAAACCTGAGAGGACCCACCAGCAAAGTGACAAGTCGTTTTATTTTGGCATTAACTGACCCTGAAAATCCACATTTAGTTATGGATAATGTGGAAAGATATACTAGTCACTGTGCTAATGTGTTGTCCCATTCTGAAAGTGGATGGAAGCTGGATTAAAGCTTAGTTGTGACCACAGTCTTGCTCTTCGTTTATACTGTATAACTCTTTTCCAGTATACTGAGCTTCAGAATATTTCAGAGTCGGCTAAAAACTTCACAAATTCAGTAGTGTATTTTATCCATAAACATCAATAACAAGTGAAGCTAAAGGCTTAGCTCAAACAATGACTGCAGCTCCAAGTCCATTGCTATAAACCCTTTCTGCACTTGGCCTTATTCCAAATCATATCCTTGAATAGTAGCCTGCTGTCCATGGGCTCATGCAGAATATGGCAGGCTCAAGGCATACAGCACTTCACCCATTTTTACACAAATGACACCACAGACTAAATAGTGCACAAATATTGCAGGCTTTCTTGTATAGTCAACTTTGTGGTGATACAGAGAGGCTCATGCAGTTTGTGCACATTACAGAGCATATAGGGACACCACATGAGACCCTAAAAATATATTTTAAACCACTCTTTATGAAGATTTTAGAGCAACAGAACAGGTGATAACTATCCTGTGATGTTTACCATCATGACCACCTTTGTAGAATTTTAAAAAATTATTGTAAACTTTGTGGCAGGAAGAATGAGGGGAAACTATTCTTCTATAGTTGGAAAAGAGTGCATTTTAAATCTTTATTTGCCAGTGGTCTATAATTTACAAGTCTATGTACTTCCTATTGTCTACACCATAGATATGTAAAGCAGACAAAATCAAGAATGAATTTCCTGTTTGGTAATACTGCTCTTTTTTGAATTGGATGAGAGAGCTGCCTATACAGAATTGACCTGAAACCCAGGGATTTAGTGCAGTTGTGAACATAATGCTGGCTTGTCCAATGTATAACAAAAATACCTGCAAAGACAGCAGTTTCTGTTCATGTGTCGTACTGAAAACTGGGTGGGGAAGTTACTAAAAATTGAAAGAAATGTGCCTCTGAGAGTGATTTGGGGTGAATCTATGGATGACTTTAGATATGGGCTTGATGCTAACGGGTTTCTCAATAGTTTTTGCTATAGTAAATCCATATTGTACAGAAAAAAATAAATTACCTACTTGGATGTTTGGCTTCAGATAAGGCCTTAACTGGTATGCATATGCCACTAAATGCCATGTTGGAGGAGCACTCTCAAATGCAACATAATTCTCCACCAGCAATATTAATACAGCAGACTTTGTGAGAATCAAGATGGGCAACAGAAAGTGGCCAGTGGAGGACTGAGGGATGCAGAATCTGCAAGCAAACAGCACCCTGGCCATGCAACACTAAGTACCCACCAAGGCACCCTTCCTTCAAAGTGGGGAAATGGACTCGGGGTATCACCAATTTCACCAATTTCTGCCATGCAGAAGCCTAGCAGGGTGATTTTTTTGTCTCATTGAAAATGGCTGATTTCTGAGTGCTGCTGCCCTTAAAGCAATTGTAATATCTCACTGTATGGATACAACCCATATTGCTGATGGAGTGGGGGGAAGAATCCTGTCAGACCCAGTGTTAGCAATGATGGAAAAAAACCCAGCAGATCAGCATTGGAGGAAACTCCTTCAGTACTGATCTGGAGTTGTTGTAGATCCTACTGTGACTCAACTGCATTCACCTACTTAGCACAAAGGAAGACAGTGGAGGGTTAATGTCTGAATTGTTACAGTGGCACTATTAACCCTCACATCAGTAATGAGAGAAAAAAGAAACTCACCACCTTGCCACCTGTCTGTCTAGGAGCGCTGCACTGCTACAACTGTAGCTTGACAAGCTTTTTGCTGCCCCTCAAAGCTGTGGTTAGGAGCACTCTGGAAGTGGGAGAGCAGTCAATCTCACCTTCAGTTATCAAAGAAACATCACCTTCTCCAACAAGGGCTCTGATGGTTGCAGGAGCAACACCAAGGCTGCCATGATTAAGTCTTTCTGCCTGCACTTGGAGGGTCTCTTTGCCCACCAGGTGCAGGTGCAGAAGGGCAGGAAGGAAGTCCATCTCATTCCATCCTAGCAATGGCCTGGCTCGGTGTGCAAGAAGCAGTTTTGGACGTGCTTTTCATTCCCTGAAGGTTTCAGAACTTGGCGAGGGACTGAAGTCCCTCCGCATGCCCTCATGCCCCCTTGGCATGAGGTGCTGTGGAGATGGGTAGCCTTCAATGCACCTCCAAACTGGTTTGAAAGTCATCTGATGACATAGCCCCAATCCCTCTTGACTCTGAAGCCTTTGGAGGATATAGCCTCCTACCCTCCACCCCAAGCTATGACAATTTTTTCTTCTTTCAATAATAGTTTTTAATCAGAAAATCCTAATATGAGTATACCCTTTTTCCTTCCTCAGAAACTCAATAAATGGTTCCCAATCTTTAAAAAATGAAATTACTATTCTTTTTCTGAGCAATCATGACAGTTTGTGCATTTCTGCTAAGTCTGTTTTCACTAGCCAGCCTTCCATAGTACACAAAGCCTAGTTCTTCCATCTTCACACATACAACAACCCTGCAAGTCAGAATTATATAATGAAATAATCTTCCACAAGTCTTCTCCAATGGAAAATGCAGTAGGCCCAGAAGAAAGAATTCCAGTTTCATTTGTATGCTGATTTTTAGGATCCTTTGCCTAAGCATATGTAATTAAGTCCAAAATCTCCTACCTTTTTATATGTCTACCACATGACGTATTTTAAAAACCCGCATATTTTCTATATTTCCAGCAAATATTGAATGCACTGAGTCTTTTCTAAGGGTTTTTAGATATTTCTGAGAGGAAAGGGTAAGAATGCTTGGACAGTGGGTTTTTTGCTCTTCAGGATTGGTGGCCAGTGTTCATGCCATGAGCTCCAGCACCATCCCCAACTTAACCATTGGAGCTCACAGTGTGGATGGGCCATCCCAGTCATCTGAATCACCATAGCATTGACAGTTGGGGTGCTCCAGGAGGTTCTCAATGGCTCCGGGACAGAGATGGTGACACAGCATTCGGAAGACACATCCCAGAACATCTCCGCATGAGAAGTGCAAGTTTTTACTTCTCAACAGCAATGGAGGATCGAAGTGCTCTCAGAAACTCCAGAGTAGAAGTGATGGTGTGGCATGCAGATGTTGCATGGTAAGGTGCAAACAGGGTCCGGCAGCGGCATTGCATTAGGTAAGTACACAGCATAGGGTTAAATAAAATTAACTGCATCTGATAAGTAGGCTTAGGCTATAATCAGACACAGAAAAAAAAAGCATCTCTGAGACGGCTTAGAGATGGTTTTGATGTGGGATTGCTTAGACAACAATCTGTCCCTTTCCCATTTTCTGAATATTGTGTACTAAAAATAAAAGTGGAGTAGAGTAGGTTTGGGAACACAAGGGCCTCTGAGGCATCCTTTTAGTTCAGCCTTAGTCTACAAAAACTCTTGCTACCAACTTCTTTTTGTTAATCTCTAAGGTGTTACTACTAGACCCCCTTACCAGGGTTAAGTAAAATTAACTTTGGATTTTGCAGAAGTTGTTGAGGACTTCCAAAAGTCAGCAGAGGGAGATGTTGACTTAAAGGTTAGGAGCAATGTTAATAGCCACAATTTCACAATGTTGCTTCTCATTTCTACCTCCACTTTCCTCTTAATACCCATCTTCCTCTTCCACTTCCTTCTCTGCTACGTTTGAAATGGGGACTGTGTGAAAGTTTGATCATTTGTAAATTATATATATATGTACGGCAAAACACACTCTGCAACAGACATTGCAAAGTAACTGAATTCCAACTCTGCCCTCATAATCACTCATGTGGTACAGTTTTAAGGACATCAAATCTTCCACACAAATGTTTATTGTCATATAAGACTTACGTGGGGGTGACTGCGTGGCCTACAAGGGCAAAATGAACCTGCCCACCAGTAGCTGAGACCTTGAACCCATTATTCATTCCTCCTTCATGGATGTTCAGTTCAGGCTAGCCAATGTCTGCATAATCCATTATGTTCCATGAGGCTATTGTTATTAGAATTTTTTTTAAAATCAACCTTCTAGGGTCTCATCTACTTTTAGGCACAGTTTTTAGTGCCTTGCCCTCTGTTACAAAGTCCACCAGCCACCACTGGGTATAGGCTACTCCCTGTCAGAGTTCTCTGTCAGATGAACAGAAAAATTTGCATTCATTTTCTTGTACAGAGTGTGAGATCAAGAGATCAAGAACAGAATCTCACAGAAAATAAGAACACTTCGGTTACTGAAGTTCTGCCGATGCTGTTCCTAAAGAAGATGCTGAAATGGAAGTTGCTGCCTGAATATAGATTTCAGAAGAAGAGAAGAGTTGGCTTTTATACCCCACTTTTGTCACCCATTTTAAGGGGACTCAAAGCAGCTGACAAAGCTTCCTGTTCTTCTCCCCACAGGAGAACACCCTGTGAGGTAGGTGGGGCTGTGAGAGCTCAGCAGAGGGCTGTGACTAGCCCAAGGTCACCCAGCTGGCTTCATGGAGGAGTACGGAATCAACCCGGGTATTCCCAGATAAGAGTCCATCTCCCTAACCACTAGACCAGACTGGCTCACTTAAGAACTACTGTCCCAAAATTAGGAGAGGTGAAGCTCTTAAAGGAGAGGTCTTACATCACTGATGATTGATTTATTCCTCAAAGTACAAGTTTTTGTTGATAACTCTTATCTCCCATTACAGCTGGCAGAAGTGACTATTTTGCCATACTTCTTGGATCTTTAAGTATATATTTGCGTACGTTTAAGCTTTGCAGAGCATTTTTTACAGATTGTACCTACATATCAGGAGTCTTTAACTCCCAACTTCTTATATTTTCTTCAGTTGCACATACAAAATTCAATCCTATATATCAACTAGGCAAGGTTCCTTCTCCCCAATAGTACAGGTAAATAGGAGCTGAATTTTACTGAACACCTTGCCAAGGAAGGGGCGCGTTCTTCTCTGGCCCTGAAGCACATACCACAAGCTGAGGACATTAAAAAGCACACATGCTCTCCAGCTGGCATCTAGTGGCGCACGTTACCCTTTGAAACTCTGTCCCTTGCTAAACCGTTGCCCTCTGGGGGAAGTTCTGTCTAATTATCGACCCTGCTGCTAATCGTGTTTGGTCAGAAAGGTGAAGGAGCAGCCTCGCCCACCAACCTCCTTGGTTCAACTCAAGGGGAGAAAGGGTGCCTACAGCCCTCCTCTGCGTCACTTGGTGGACGGCAAGGCGAAGCGGGAGAGGAGTCTGGACAAACCCGAGGGCTGGAGTCACGCTGGAATTCCTTCCCTCAAAAAGGAAAGAGACTCGGATTTAGTCAGCTTGGGACAAGGGCAAGTTCTACCAACGCCCCCCCCCCCCGCTGCCTGCTGCGTGGAGAGCGGTGCTGGTGAGGGAAAGCCGCTCCGACGTGGCCCCCAGGGCCCGCAGACGGACCGTCCCTCACGTTTCCCGCCCGAGTTCACCCAGCTACCCCACCCCCATATTCTTAGGGTTTGGCTGCCCGCCGGCCGGGAGGCGGTTTTTGAAGGAAGAGGATCTCGCCCGCCCCACGCAAGCCCCTAGGGTGGAGTCCAGGCGCCTTCTAGCGGGCTCCTGGACTCCCGCCTTTCCCACCCACCGGTGCGCCCGACGGACCGACGCCGAGTCAGCGCTCAAGCAGGGGGGAAATCCAACCATGGCTCTTCCCGCCCCTCCTGCTGCGGCTGCTGCCCGACGGTAGCCCCAGAAGAGCCCGGCGCGGCGCCCACCGCCGCCACTCGACGGCCTCCTCCAGCAAAGTCAGTGTGGGCTCCGACCATGGAGGAGCCCAGGCGCCTTTCCTCGCGGGGGGGAAGCATCAGCAGCAGCATCCGCGGCGCCCAGTCCCGTGGGCTCGAGTTTGGCGCGCCGTCGCCGGTGGGCTGGTCTTCTGTCTATTCGCTGGATGATTAGATAGCCGTCGGGCCGTGCGCTCTCGCTGCGAGCTGGGCGTCTCTCGGCAAGCAGCAGCAGCAGCAGCAGGTGGTGGTGGTGCCGTCTGTTCTTCTCCTTCGGCCGGCGGGCGATCACCTTTCCAGGGTCAGTGGTGCTACTTTCACTGGGGTTTCTTCGAGTTTACTTGGAAGGGGGAGGTGTGTTTGTTGCAGGTGGGTGGGTGTCTTTCTTGTTTCTATGGGACATCGGCGCCAGTCGTTATTCTCGCTACTATCAACTTGAACTCAGACTCAGTAAGGGAGCGAGCAAAAAAAAAGCTAGGCTCGCGCGTCCCGCGGAATGAAAAATTGCATATTTAAAATATTACTGGGCATGCATCGCTCTCCTTCGCTTTGCACGATGACTTTGGGCTGTAACCGTAAAAATAATAATAATAATTTTCGCGCCACCTTGCAAGGAACCTTTGCCCCCCCACCCCCGGCTTCTGAACTCGTTCATTGGTGCAAATTCCAAAGAGACTGGGCTGCTGATTGAATCAATCCCGCTGGCATTGTCCGGTTGCTATTCAATTTCAGCAGATCATACCCAGTCTTTTGGTTGTGTGGTATTTACAGGTGGAGGTGAAGTAAACGTCTCGACCTTCAGGCCGGCTTCCTTCGCAGAGTGAAGTTTGCAAAAATCAATGGAGCCCCTTGTACCCTGTGATGGATTGCACTGTTGACGTAAGAGCTGTGACGTGGTGGTGCTCTGCTTATTGAGAAACATGTGAATAAAAAAAGAAGGGAGCTGTCGATCAGAATGATCAGGCAGTTGGTTTTCAGGGAGCTTATATTTATTCATGCCCATATTTGCATTTATGTTTTCCTAAACGGGGTGAACGCTATGCGTCTCTCCATTTTGTCCTTGCAACAGCCTGGTCAGAAATGGGGGAAACTGAGAGGTGGCAAATGGGCCAAGGTCACTGAAGGGAACTTTAGTGGTCAAATGAGGATTTTTTGAACACTCGTCTACCAGTGTTCAACACTCTAGCCACTACACCAGATTGGATCTCTTATGAACTGGAGCAAATATTATTTCGGTACAAGTTTGAAAGTCATATATGCTACCAAATACAGAAAGTGCTACTGTCTTTTAAAATATTGAAGGTCTTTGCAGACGTAATTCAATTTGGAAATTCTTTTCCACTCAAATAAAAAAGAAGAGTTGGCTTTTCTACCCTGCTTTTCTTACCCATTTAAGGGGACTCAAAGCGGCTGACAAAGCTTTCTATTCTTCTCCCCACAACAGAACACCCTGTGAGGTAGGTGGGGCTGTGAGAGCTCAGAAGAGAGCTGTGACTAGCCCAAGGTCACCCAGCTGGCTTCATGGAGGAGGGTGGAATCAAATCCAGTATTCCCAGATAAGAATCTGGCTCCTTAACCACTAGACCAAACTGTAAGCAGGCTTATACCTTAGCAAACAGTTGCAGTCCTGACACACTTGGGAGAAGCTTCCAATAAGTACAGCAGGATTTCTTCATATATTGTCATAAGAGCTATTACTAGTATTTTAAAATTTGCATCTCTGTGCCACCCTTTTTCTGAAAGATTCAGAGTGGTCACAATTGGTCTCGTGGTTAGGGAGCCGGACTCTTATCTGGGAATACTGGGTTAGATTCCGCCCTCCCCCATGAAGCCAGCTGGGTGACCTTGGGCTAGTCACAGCTCTCTTCTGAGCTCCTGTAGCCCCACCCACCTCACGGGTTATCTGTTGTGGGGAGAAGAATAGAAAAGCTTTGTCAGCCTCTTTGAGTCCCCTTAAATCAGCGGTTCTCAACCTTCCTAATGCCGTGACCCCTTAATGGAGTTCCTCATGTTGTGGAGACCCCCATCCACAGGGGTGGAGCAGGTGGGAGGGAAGGGAGGTGGGAGACTCGTCGCGACCCCTCTGAAAGGTAGTTCGACCCCCAAAGGGGTCCCGACCCCCAGGTTGAGAACCACTGCCTTAAATGGGTGAGAAAAGTGGGGTAGAAAAGCCAGCTCTTCTTCTTCCTCCTCCTGCTCCATCCATCTTATCTCTGAAATAGGTTAGGTGAAAGGCAGTGATGGGCCACGGTCATGCACTGAGCTGCCACAACCAAGTGAAGAGCTGAACCCTGGTCTCTTAGCGTTAGCTATTGGAGACTGTGATGACTGACTCATGGGGTGAAGGGGAGCAGTTAGGCACTTTCCTTCTATAGCACAATAAAGGGTTATTTGCCACCGTTTCCTGACATAAGAGATTCATTTCAAATCACCACCTCACCCCTCCCTTGTACCCCACATGCTGGCAGCTGCTTTTTAAGAGTAAGTCCTGAATTCAGTGGTGCTCATGGGCAAACACAACTGCAATCCTCTCATACAAGGCATGAGAGCTCAGGACTGAGCTGAGTAAACCTGGCAGAATTTGCTCCTGAGTAGGCATGCATAAGACCAAGTTAGAGGTACAATGTTGTAAGAGACTGCCTAAGTAGGCATTGTTGTTAGACGGCAGTTGTCAGTATTTTTCCACTACAAAAGGAGATCTCATCCAAGCAAAAGGAATATTTACAAAAATATTGCTTGTTTGCAAGATGCAGCTCTTCATAAAAAATGAAAAAACTATTGGTATGGTAACTTTGGCTGTAATTTGATTTATCTCTTTGTCCTTTTCCAAGAGTGTGGAAACACCTTTGAAATGCATCATTTATTACACTTTCTACCATAACATGCTTAACTTGGGTTCCTTCTGTTTGATTGTATGTCAACACAGAGTTACGTTCATTACTGTGTGTGGTTACTTAGCCAATTTCAAATTTGCTAAAAGTTATAACTATGAAAATGGATGGAGAACATCCCCCCCAAAAAAAAATTCAATTGACACTGAAGGTGGAGGACAGGTAGCTGCATTTGTGGAATGGAACACTTAATTTAAGCTGCTAAAACACATACATGTCTAACCCATATTCCAGGACCACATCATATCTGACTTTTTTGAATAGTGAGATCAGTAGTGAGCACAATGGAAAATGAGTTATTGATATGATTTCTGTTGAAAACGTTCACTGACATAGGAATTTAGGGATGGGCAATACAGTATGGGAGTAATCATATGGATAGACTTCCATAATTTTATGAAGTCACGTGTTTCTTTGCACTAGATTCTAGTAATGGTTATATGGCTTAGTTTTGAATACTCTCCCATAATACTCTAGTATTAATCAATGCCTACACAGGAAAGAACTTCACATGAACATGAAAAAGAACAGACTGTAAGAAAAGTAAAGACAAAAAGCACATGCCAATGAATAGTAAAGAAATAAAATACCACAAGCTACTGTGTATCCTACCACCAACTACATTCTGTCCTCAACACTGAAGCTGTTACCTAGTTGAGTAACTGGGGCTGCATGTGTGCAGAGTAAAAATAAAAGTACTCAAAAGTAGATTAGAGTTGGTAGTGTCCTCGTGCTTGACCATTAATGCATGTTAAAAGACCAGAAGATGCCCCTCCAAAATGCATTCTTGAACTTTTAATGTGAATTAGAGGTGGGATAGGACACTAGTGTTCTGCCTCAGCCAACTATAAACAATATGAAGCCTTTTATTGTTACATAAGAAACCTTGGTGCTCCCCAGCTGACCCAAGTATGCTCCTGGGGTGGTGCATTTACACATATTTCTTTTCAGATGGCTCCAAGGCTGTGCCAGCCACCCTAGGAGTCCATCCTGGTTCAGTTATACTTGAAGTCGAAAACAGTCATTACAAACAATCATGTCTTACAAACTTGTTGGAATTCTTTGAGAATGTCAACAAACACATGGATAAAGGCAAACCAGTAGACATTGTTTATCTTGACTTTCAGAAGGCTTTTGACAAAGTCCCACATCAAAGGCTACTGAGTAAACTCATCAGCCATGGAATAAAAGGACAGGTTCTGTCCTGGATTTGTGATGGGCTTGAGGGCAAGAAGTAGAGAGTAGTAATAAATGGCCAATTCTCAGGGTGAAAAAAGATAAAAAGTGGGGTCCTCCAAGGTTCAATGTTGGGACCAATGCTTTTTAATTTATTCATCAATGATCTAGAAGAAGGGGTACATAGTAAAATAGCAAAGGTTGCTGATGATACTAAATTATTTAGGGTAGTTAAAAACTGAAAGAGATTGGTAAGAGCTCCAGAGAGATCTCTTAGCATTGAGTGAGTGGGTAACCAAGTGGCAAATATGCCTTAATCTTAACAAGTGCAAAGTAATACACATTGGGGTCCAAAAATCCAAATTATGTCTGTAAACTGATGGGGGCTGAGCTTTCTGCAACACGAGGAAAAGGATCTCAGGGTTCTGATGAACAGTTCAATGAAGGTGTCAATCCAGTGCGCAGCAGGAGCAAAAAAACCTAATTCAATGCTGGGAATAATTAGGAAGGGAATAGAAAGTAAGTCAACAAGTGTCACTTTGCCTCTTTATAAATCTATGGTGAGGCCACGTTTGGAATATTGTGTACAATTCTGGTCACCACACCTCAAAAAGGATATTGTGGAACTGGGAAAGGTACAGAAAAGGGCAATCAGAATGATTAAGAGGCTGGAACACCTCCCTTACGAAACCAGGCTGCAACATCTAGGCCTCTTCAGTCTGGAGAGACGGCGTTTGAGAGGGGACCTGATTGAAGTATATAAAATTATGCACGGTATAGAAAGGGTGGATAGAGAAAATTTCTTTTCTCTATCGCACAACACTAGAACCAGGGGGCACTCTATGAAGCTGAAGGGTAGGAGAGTCGGATCCGACAAGGGGAAGTATTTCTTCACCCAGAGGGTCATCGGTTTATGGAATTTGCTGCTGGAAGAAGTGGTGACAGCTACCAGTCTAGATGGCTTTAAGGTAGGTTTAGACAAATGTATGGATGACAGATGTATCAATGGCTACTAGAATGAATGCCTAGGTACATCTTTCAGGCTGGGGGGGGGAGGCAGGACACTTCTAGGGCCATTTGCTGAGATTCAAGAGCAGGAAAAGGTTTGTCCATGTATCGGCTTGAGATGCCCATGAGTATTTGGTGGGCCACTGTGTGTGATGGGATGCTGAACTAGATGCACTGTGGCCTGATCCAGCAGGGCTTCTCATGTTCTCTTGCTTCCCTACTCCATGTAGACGTATTGGTGAGGATGGAGATGAATTACCAGATCAATTTCTGGCTGAGTTGTTTTACCAAAGAACTGAAAATGGACAACTTCTGTGGCTATTTCCAATTCTTCAAAGAGTGCCCCAGCCAGAAACCTCACAACTTTGAGGGTTATCCCACTAAGCTGTGTTCCTTGAAGACCACGAGCCACTGGAAGGTGAATGTCATCTGCCACAATAGCTCCCACCCCTGGGCAACTCTTATGTGACTGGGGGGTTGGTCCAGATTACAGCTGCATCCAGCCCCCATACGGATGCAGCCAGTGTTGCAAATCTGAACACAAGGTACAGTATTCAACAGATCTGATTATGTAGATAAAGCTGACATGAGATTACCACCAACACAACCATGAAATACCTGCTGGACCTGAGGAGCAACAGATTGTAAAACATTCTCAGATGGGTAGTCTGGATCTCCATTCATGGTTAGATGTCTTCTAAGAAACGCGTTCACAGTAAAAGGAGTCTGTCATGGCCAAAAGTTCCTTGCCCCAGATTCTCTAAATCTCTTTTTATCTGGCAAATGTATAACATGCATAGCAATAGATATCTCTCAGACACAGAAGTCTGTTGAAGGACATATGATAGTCTGGTTTTATTCTGCTAGGGGTGCTGCTAAATAGTTTCACAGGTAAGCAAGAATTTCAGTTCCTTGAAGATGCTCTCAGTATCTTTAGGCTATCCACACAGCCGATAGTGAAGTCAGTTTTATAATAATCCTCCTCCTCCATGCAGATGAGGTGTTATGCTCAATGTAGATCTAAACAGGTGACTATCTTGACATAGGAAAGGCACTGAATCATTTCTGATATGAAATTTTGGTTCTGAATAGTTGCCTGGTTCCCTGACAGTTTTGCCTCCATAAACAGGGCAAAAACAGGGGGCATGGATGATTGGATGAAGCCCTGTTTTGGGTTGTTTTCCAGGAGATACCTCAAGGGTTTGCATTCCTGGTCAGGCATAAAAATGTGTAAGCTAAGGAGAATACTGATACTAGGATGAAAGTTGGCTTAGGGTCAAGGCAGTCAAATTTTAGGGAACTTTTTTTGAACAGTCTACAGAGGGAAGATTGCAGTTATGAAGCTAACGTTGGGCCACAGCAAAGAAGAGAGGTAGGAGCAAAGCTATGACTGAATCCACAGAAGATGAAAATGTAGTTCAGAGAGATCTAAGGGAAGAGTCCAGTTGGATCCCTACTTTCTCTCCTCTACCTGCTAGTTCCATTGTGGCCACCATAACTGTATATGTAGCAGCAGTAACTGACACCTGTTGGTGTCCTGGGAATTCTCAGTACTAGTGTGCGCTGGTTTGTTTGAGACAGGTTGGATTAAAGGGAGATTATCAAGCGCATAGAGAGTTTCAAACAAAACTGATGAACAAGAGTGTAGTGGAAACCATTGCTTCTGGCTGTACGTCCCACCAGTAGCTGCTATAAATTATTCCTTAAAGCTTTACTGTCAACTGATATATGCCCAGTTTCCCTCTTTTAAGTAGCATAACATTGTTTTGCTTTCTATTTCCATGTTTACCTTGACTATCCCAGCCAGGGTTGAGTGCCCTGGCCCCTGGGCATACAACTTGCCAGTGGAACAGGATAGCCCTTTCTATCTTAGGCTCCAGTGATGATTTCAAAAGCTGCAACCAGTTCTTTAAGCCATTGTAATTGCTGGGAGGGCCCATTTTGTTTTGTTTTTCTTTTAAAATTTTATTTCAAACAATTAATGAGAACATTAACATTTTCCATTTCACAACATACACAATGGGAGAGCCCATTTTGGTGGCACACAGATTTCTGACATCACTTCTGACAGTGCTTCCTGGAGTGCCACTGGAACAGGTCCCCCCTCTGCTTGCTAGTCTGCTGGCAGACCTCATTGTTGAGTTATACCAATAGACTGCAATAGGGCATCATTTTGGGCACCCTATCCTGGTCTGGGCGCTGACCAGTTTGGATGGAGCATTCAGGAGGAGCTGCTGAATGGAGTGGGCTAGATCTCTTCACGAGCTGGGACAGTTGCCAGTTAGAAGGGGCCTAAATATGGGAATACTGTGACAGCTTTGGTGTTGAGGCATCGTATGGCTGTGATATGGTTCTGATACCAGTGCATACATATGTATAGTGACTTCCTATCCAAGCTGCCGCATATTTATCTAGGTCACAGGTTTTCACTCTGTCAACTGTAGTGTTACAAAGTATAAGCAAATTTTGCACTTTAAAAAGAAATAAAGCACCAAGAAACCTTTGTAACTTTTAAAGGTGTAAGATTGTTGGTTGCTGTTCAGAATTTTAGCCTGATGATGGTTGAAGTTATTTGGATTTTTGTAAATTGCCTTTGGGGATGGTTTCAGTAGGGAAAAGGGAGAAGGACTGAGTATGGTGTGATTGTTGCATATATTTATTACCACTTCCTCAAGCAGCTCTGCAAAAGGTGTATGATGTCTACTTCATTTTCACTGCACAATAAATCTGTGATTTAGGTTCTAAGGCTGGAATGGTTGCTGACCTGTGGTTCAGATTTACCTTTGAAGGATGGGAACGTTGTAGAAAAGGTACTTTGCTCTACTGCTGAAAAGGCTAGGTGATCATTGCTAGATTTTTGTACACTCTTTGAATCTAACAATAACAATAAAATGTTGGCATATATATTTATTCAAGCAACCTTCCCCCACCTCCATCACCCCCAGGACGTTGCTGGTTATGTGATTCAGATTTTAGATGGCTTGGCAGGAAAGGAAATTGTATTTCTGCTCCTTCTTTCAAAAATTGTCATTAAAAATACAATGAAGCTGTAATAAATTCATGAGGAGAGGGCTGAAGAAAAGTAACCCTTGCAGAAAACCTTATTTTGCATATAAATAGCTACTCAGCGATCCAGACTTAATTTGCTCTAACACAATTGCAATACCATGTAGGATAAGTGTGCTATTGTGTTTTGTACAACTTTGAGAGGATTATCTATGTTAGTTTGCTCAATAGTAAAAAAAAAAATCAGAATGAAAATGCATATCTGACAATGTGGGGTATGTCCAAGGGGAAAAATATATATGCCACAGTGCATTATTACTTTGCAGCCCTATCCTCAGATCACCTAGGCTGAGAGAGTTCTAAAAAATGTAGGTTTTGCAGCCGTGCATAAATCCTGGCAATAGGTGTGGCTGCCGAGCAAACTGCCAGGAAACTGGAAAGTTGCAGGTTCAACCATCAGCCTCTTCCCAGAAGTAAGCAGTGGCAAACCAGTTTTGTATCTTTGCAAAGAAAATATGGATGTCTGTGGAGGCTACCCATGGGTCAGCCCCAACTTGATGGTGCCCAGCAGTAACATAAAACTCAAGGGCAGCTGTCAGAGGAATAAATCTACTCAATTCCTTCTGTTAGTACAGCATATCTCTCAAAAAGGGGATACTTACAAGGCACACAGAGATATGGTTGTATATGGTGGCAGATCCACTGTAGCCAGTCTGCTTTCACATCTCAGCTGCAACCCAGGCTACTGTGTAAGTCCCAGGAGCAGGAGCTGACCTTAGTCCTGACTGAAATACTCTTGAGGTTGCCTTGTGGTAGAGTGTTGATCCTTGGTTCCCATTTGGATGCACACAAGCCCCAGGAATCAATCTGATGGCCAAAAACATACAAAGAATCACTGCCAGGGTGTGCAAATGCAGCTGACATCTACAGTTTGGGTTGTGGCAAGTTGCTTTGGGTTGCAGAAGCATTACTGCCAAGCTCTGGGTCCAGTTGGGTCCAGGGCACTATCTCCAGTTTGCCAGTATCTGGATGGTGCCACAGTCATAGTTGCACCAGCAGCCATTATCCCCGGGGTATTTCTGAACTTAGCTTCCCATCTGCTGGATGGGAAAAGTCCATTACCTACTAATGTGTACTAGCATTTGCACTTGGGAATGCTAGTACACACTGCACCAAGCCCCACGTGCCTGGAAACTTACCTTTGCCTGGGCACAAGTTTGAGAACCACCATCTCCTTTTCAGAGCCTCACACAATGGTGACAGTGGGGGTCAATGAACATAAGAACATAAGAACATAAGAGAAGCCTTGCTGGATCAGGC